>OVAX01000663.1:0-69256 GCA_900406405.1 Lepidium africanum
GTGGATATCTGGTATCCATGGGTCCCTCCAAACCGCAATAGATCGACCGTCACCAATTTTTTTTATTTTGCCCTTATCTACCAGAGCCGTAGCAGAAATAATACTCCTCCATCCATAAGAAGAATTAGCCGGTAAACTTGTTGTGATCGGACACCTATTCATATAATATTTCCCTTTCATAACCTTAGCGAACAAAGACTCAGGGAAATCGAGCAACCGCCATAATTGTTTGGCGAGTAGAGCTGAGTTAAATTCCTCCAAAACCCGGAATCCCAACCCACCTTCCTGTTTAGGTTGACCAATTTGTTTATATAAATGAATTCAAATGTCAAACAAAATTTACCGAGGTGGGAGTTAGTCAGTTACTTGGACATGAAGTAATGTCCAAACAAATCGAATACAAACAATGGTTATGATGTCATAACAAAAGTCTTTGGTTTGAACACAAAAAAGTCTTGTTTCAGTGTTTTTGTCACAGCCAACAGCCTCATTCCGTTTGAAAACAGAGTTCTATTCAATGGGACAAAATAAAACAAATACCCTTGATAGCAACATGTATCCAGTGGTTATAGTAAAAGCATTTGAGAAAACATGTATATCTAGTGGATGAACTTTTTAATTATATATGAATGAAGTTGAATAGCGTGAACAAATTTTTTTTTTTATTTTGTTGATAAGTTTTGAATTTTGTTGTTAGTATTTTTTTGAATCTTGTGGACAATGCAATTTGATTTATTTATTTTCTGGCAGATTGATAAGATCCGATTAATAAGATTTTGCTATTAGCCGGATTATAATATTAAAAGTGATTATAGTGTGCTTTTTAACATTATAGTGAGCCTCTGAGATTTTTAAGTCTTCCATAAAAGAGCAAATGTTCCCTTCCTGTTAGTGTTTTCCAGAGCAAGCTGGTGCACAACCGAGAACAAGAGAATGATGACAATTAGATTAGTGGAAAATGAAATGTTTTAATGACTACAATTACTCACTCATGATGCTGTATGCTTTGTCCATATCTTTACATATGTCCAAACCATGAACAAAAGCTGCTCCAGCGTTGGTTTCACAAGCCCAATCATCTGTCCAGAAACATGTTAGGATACTTCACATCGAAATTAAAGATGATTCAACACTAGCGAGTATGTAAAAGATATAGGTATCTCCATTCATTTTTCATTCAGAAGCTAAGACACAAAACATGTTTATATTCATGTCTGTACTGACCATATATTGATGAAGGAGGTCTTGCCAGCACCATTGGGTCCTAACATGCCGAAGCATTCTCCTGAAGGCACTGCAAGAGATAACCCTTGAACTGCCTCTTTAGGCTGGTTTCCATCCCTACCTAGATATACCTTCTTCAGGTTGTCACATACAATGGCATGGCTTGTGCTCGGCTCAAGCACCAACTGCCTGACTTTCTCTCTCTGATTTAACAATGTCCTTTTCATCAAAACAACTAGCAAAACTGTAATGTATTATTGCAAATCAATATTGTTGTATATACCTCCTGAGCAACATCTACTTTCTCCATTTCTACGGAAACAGCAGATCCCTGTCTCTGCAATCTATTCTTTTGTAGAGAAAGAGATTTCTAAAAAGGATATTTCAAAAATAAAAAAGGGTCTTTGGTGGATGAAGAAACTAGGTCCATATAGTATGCTGCAATGAGTGTGAGAAACCACTCAACAATAATAATGTAGAAAATTTCATTGAGAACTTTCCATTTCATTCCATCACTTCCATTCAAGCTTCTATTAATAGCATACTGAGAGAATTCATACAACCCGCGGTAAAAAAAGAGCCCGGATACAATATATATTTTACATGAGCAGTGTAGAAAGCTTTTGAATATACATCTTCTTCAACTTGTTCTTGATAGCTTACTTGGAAATGATAAACCTACCAACATAAAATGGAAGAGGAATGCACCCAAGAGCCCAGATCCAAACACATTTAAGTACGCAGCAACTACAATGGGGCCATAAAACAGAAAGTGTATCTTGTAATTAACATAATTATGTTCTAGAGCACATTTAGTTAATGTGTGACTTTTTAGTTAGTACCTGATGCTGTCTCAACCTTTGAAAATGCTGTGGAAACAAAAAAGGCAATGAAGATTTGCAGATTTATGCAGAGAAAATAGAAAACGAATTGGAGGCTGTAGTCATTAAACCGGAATAACTTTAGTCCTGCAAGGAACTATAGTTCTGAAACATGTTCTATGCAAAATTAAGAATATGTTAACATAAGACATGGCAATGATACAGTACCTATTGCTGACCCAAATATCATCAAGCTTACAATGTATAGTGTAGATATTGCTAGAAAATAGGTGTAGGTTATGATCCAATATGGACCATCTCCAAGGCCATGCATTTTCATTATAATTCGAAGACGCTGCTGCTTCTCATAGACTCATACACCAATGAGTTCAAGATCATTAAAGCAAACTATTGAAACCAAACTTACAGGGAACAGAAGAACAATAACCCATGTTAAGAACATGGGGCCAATGACAGAAGCTATGTCAACGAAAAGTCTACTTTCTTGTTTGGGCATTTCTTTCACAAAATCGAATAATATCTTTGTCCCCGCACTACAAGAAAAAAGTTGTATTGAGACGTAATATTTCGTCACAATAATGCATATTTCGTCACAATAATGCATATTTCGTCACATATTCTTATAAATTTGTGACGGTTGGTAAATAATTACAATACAAACGTTGCAAATGTATATTCGTAACAAAAACGTCACAATACTGGTGACGGAAAAAATATATTAACAATTTTGTCATAAATTGTTACAAAATAGAGTCACAATGATTTTTTTTTAAACGTAACATATAAATTTTGTAACAAAAATGTATGTAAAACATCACAAATTATTACAAATATTATTAGTTACAATACAATCGTTACAATAGCTCCAATTTTTTGTAGTGCAGACCTCGTAGAAAATGAAGATAAGCATTCGAAACGTGCGTTGTAGAGTCTAAGAATGGGAGACTTTTCCTAGGTACAGAAAACATGAGGCATTTAGTTTCTTACAAGATTGACTGAGCGAGGAACTCGGACATACTTTACTCGCCTGTTTTGTACACGAAAATCTCCTTTGTACGTAGAGTTATACCAGATGGTCACATTGAATTTGTTCCTATCGGTGTCCAAAAGATCGTATGCTAATAAAACCAGATAATGAGTCAGAAATTGCATATGTAAACACAAAGACAAATGAATAAGAGAAGTGGAATAACCTGCAGCGACCTCACTGATGATCTTTTCTTTATTTCCTTTACGATAGCACTTGAAGATCTCATCGTTGATCTCTATAGAGTCATTTCCCCAGATATTCGATCCTTGAACGCATCTCACCTCTGCTTTGACACATAAACCATTAAGTTAGTCTGCTCAAGAGTGTTTCCTCAGAAATTAGACATCACGTAAACATAATTTCGTGAACTTAATACCTTTATGATACTTGAGAGGTAATTTTCCAAATGAGAATGAGTATGTAGAGGCTGGAATGCAGTGACGTTGGATGTTGAAGATGGGAAGATCTGAATGTAGTCCTGGATCATGATAATTGGTGTAGTATATTTCTGATGTTGAAACCTGAATTCATATATAAATTCATGATAAATAATAGAGATCTAATGATATTGAAAACAACCAAAAACTCGAGCAAAGAAGAACTTGCCAAGGCATTATAAGCAAGATTGCGCAAGATATCGTCAGAGGAGTTCACCGTTAAAAAAGTACTTAACAGATTCTGAGATAAAGCTAAAAAAGAAAATGGAGATTATTTCGAGAGAAAAGTGATAATTTATGGACTTCCGACTCAAAACCGATTGGCAATGAGTAGATTAACCCGTAGTTCATATATATTATATTATAGTGATCCCAACTTCGGATGAGATATATCACATTCTAACAGAAACAAAATCATCTACAATATCGATATAAGACTTCAGGAACATCGTATAGATGTTAATAAGACATACTTGATCCAAGGGAATAGTTATTCCCAGTAAGAAGTATAGTAACAGGACAAGATCTAGTTCGTCTGCATGAGCTACGGAGAAGACCAACAGAACGAGATTCAGGACGAGGAATTTGTAGCAATGGGAGCAATGGTGGAGGGTTAGGGAAAGCACAAAAGGAGGCTTTATTTTGAGTTGAATATTGTAAACCACAACTCTTTATTTCGTTCGCATCTGTTGCCATCTCCATTTTTGCGTGTGCATTGACAACCGCAACGATTATCAGCAGAGTTATTGACTTGTGTATCAAACAACACTTGAATTCCCACTAGAAGTACGCAGAGGTAAAACGGGATTACGATGAGCCGAACATTGCTCGAGATATTCCGTTTCTACACCAATTGATAAAATATAAATAGTTTCTTTTTTTGCTATTAAGATCAATAGATTATGTACCAAGTAATGTATTGTTTGGGCAAACATGATAGGTTAAGTTCTTTCTGAACAAGGCATTGGCTCTTGTGAAGAAATTGGCGGGAACATGATTCGCCATTGTTGAAGCTTATGTAATCTTGATTTTGTCCTTTCTTCTGTTTTATCTGTAACATTTAAGTCGTGATGAATTTACGGTAAGATCCATGTGACACAAGTTTATTTATAGTTATGAATAATTATGTGGTTGAAGCCATTAATTATGTCTGTTACTTATTTTTACAGAAACTCAAATCTAGCTAAGACTCTTGTTAGTCCGATTGACAGGAAAAAAAAAAGACTCTTGTTAGTCCGATTGACAGGAAAAAAAAAGACTCTTATTAGTCCAACAACTTCAATTAATGGCAAGTTTTGTTTTTTTATATTCAAGTTGCCAAGGAAAAGGAGTGATCATCCCATGCACGACCAATATATTCTTCAATATATATCTCAGGGATCGATAAGATTTTATTGGGTAAATTAAGTTGACTACAGGATTTCATTAGATCGACGTCCATCTATAATTGTTTGTACTGGTTTGGGAACGGTACTTTCGAATTAGATAACGAGATCAAAGATTTCGTTTATTAAGTGATTCAAAATAATCTACCAGAAAATAATGAGGATAAGTTCACTGCACTCAAAAGAAAATGGTCAATTGTATTCATAAGATGGGCTCGCTATATTTATAAACTTGTAAATTTATCCAAGTACAAGGAAGTATCCAGGTGGGATTCAATGTTCATTCATGCCCCTCTTGCGGACAATTCACCTCCTCTTTTATAGAAGAATGTCGTACCCTTCTTTCTCTACACGCGCTAGGTGCGTCGCTTCCGTAAGTCGATGATATTGCATACTTTTGGGCCTGCTGGGAGGTCCGATAAGACGTTAATTGGGCTGAAATGGCAAGATGTTTTGCCGATCCACATTTGATTTGTTGGGCCTGTTTTAGTGGACATGCTAATGGGCTGAGATCATTTTCCAACCCCAAACAATAATGTTAACTATCCAAAGTCAAACAATACATTTACATCAAGACCAATAACCAACATCCAATATTGCATATGGCTCCGTTCGTTATGCAAGCAAATACCCAATCGGAAACTCTTTTCTATCATCTTCTTTCCTCTTCCTTCCTTACTGTAATCGCTGTTCTGTTGATTGGTGGCCATGAGTGGTTTGCATGCGTTCCGTAATATCTCTATTGAAGAAGATACAATCATCGATCTCCCGGTTGGTGGAGAATATTCTTTAATAGACAGGAATAAGATGAGTCTGATGGGAAGACTCTTAAATCCGGATCATCAAAACATGGCGAAGATGATCTTAAATATGCCCAGAATTTGGAGATGACAAAATAGGGTCCAAGGTAAAGCTCTAAGCAAAGATCGGTTCCAATTTCTTTTTCAATCGGAATCAAATTTGATCTCGGTGCTAGAGCAAGGTTTTTGGACCTATGATGATTGGGGTATGATCTTTGCAAAGTGGGTAGAACATCCACCTGATACTTACAGTTTTTTTCGGTGTGGATTAGACTGTCAATTATCCCGATTAACTACTTTACATTGGACATGTCCAATCCCATTGCCATTGTATCCCCACAAAGAAGAATGTTTCTCCTCCAGAGTCTTTTTGTGAACAACCAGTTTATAAATCAAAGAGCTTGTCCTTAGTTATGGACACGTTTAGTCAGATAAGATCTTTGGTCAATGACACTACGATGGAAGCAGATGGATCTACTTTTAATTCCTTGAAAGCCCAACTTATGACGTTGCTGGGTATGATTGAAGATAGAAGATAGTGATGCCATAGTAAATGATGATAAGATTCCATCATTAATCATGGGGAAGGAGTGAACCCACCTTCATACAAAGAGAGTTTAAAAGGCCTTGAAAATGATACTCATAAGATTCTTGAAGATAAAATTGGTCTGCACATTGTCAACCATAAGTTAACTCAAGCTCCTCTTGATCTCTCTCCAGCCAATAAAGATGATATATTAAGAGATATAACGATAAAGGCAAAATATGATGTACCTTATTCGTTCACTGCTGGTCTGGATTTGTCTCATTATACTTTAATTTATCACATAGGACAGGTACCTCTTAATCCCAAATTCCCTTTAAATCGAAGGAAAAATCAAAAAAGATATTATAGTCTAAAGAATTCTAAACTCAGGAAAGAGGATCCGCTAATTGGTGTGTTGAATGATGTTGATGTTGGGCTCGATAAAAAAGCTGGTTTGGCAAAGATAACCCAAGGAATGGTGGATGTGACAAGATGCTCTACTCATGGTCCCATGGTGAAACAATCTCCTGCAACCATTACTCTGATTTTGATACAAAAAAAGGAATTGGATTGTGACACTATTGGGACTGCAAACAAAACTATAACGAATGAAGAGTCTGTACAATATCTAATCAAGAAGATTGCGGTTTTCTCGACAAGTAAGATACAAGGTAAAGGGAAGTCAGTATAAGTGGACGAGGAGCATTGTCATGATTTAATTTCAACATTTTACCAAGAGGACTCCCACAGTCTCGGCTGCTTCATGGCTAATTACCCTATACTGAAGTACCGTAAAAGATTGTGTAAATGGAAAAGACAACCAAAAAAAAAATTGACTCGGAAAATCTCCAATGAGAAGATCAAGATTGTTAATGGGGAAGAAACATTATTAAAAAGGAAAGCATGTGAGAAAGATGTGGCTGGTGCAACAAACAAGTCTGCAAATCGCAGCAAGCTAGCATCGGTTCCGGAGAAGGAACTACTGAAGCCAAGATGAGCCTAACAAGCTGGAATTGTCAAGGGCTGGGGAGCAACTTGACAATTCCAATCTTGAGGGAAATGAGATGTGATCATTTCTCAGATTTCATGTTCCTCATGGAGACGAAAAAATCCACTACTCATGTGTTTCGATAACGAGATTTGTTAGGCTATGACAAATCACATATTGTGGATCCTACTGGCTCGAGCAGAGGTTTAACTCTATTTTGGAAATCTTCGTATAACATTTTAGTCATCTCTTCAAATAAGCACATCATAGACATGCTAGTAACGTTGGGATCAAATAGAATTTTATATTACCTTTATTTACGGTGCACCCGAAAGGCACCTGCGACAACATGTATGGGATGAGCTTATTGGTATTGGCAGCAACCGGGATGAGGCTTGGCTCGTTGTTGGGGATTTGAATATAATTCGTTGTAATACAAAAAAACTAGGTGGACCACAACGTCCAGAAGCCTCTTTCTTACCTTTTAGGCAAATGATCTCTGATTGTCGTCTTCGAGAACCCCATCATATTGGTAACAAATTCTCATGGGCTGGCGTAAGGAACAATGTTCTAGTGCAATGTAGATTGGATCGTGTACTATGCAACACATAATGGTTTCAACTTTTGCCGAAAGTGCATGGAGACTATATGGATCATATAGGCTCCGACTATAGACCTATTTTGGTCAGGTATACATGTGACACTTTAATCGGAACTGGTAAATTTGTTTTTGACAAGAGATGGATCTCAAGGGATGGTGTCAAGGATGTTATTGCGCGTAGTTGGGGTAAAAATAATACGAGTAACCAATATGTACTTCTTGATAAATTAGGCCAATGTAGGAAGGATTTATCTCTGTGGAAAAGAGGAGCTGACTGTAATTCAAAGAAAAAAATCAAGAGACTTAAACGAGAACTAGATACTAAGGAAAGCAAGAGATTACCGGACAAAGATTTGATACGTGAATTAAAAAAGAATTTATCTCAGTCATATAGAGAATAAGAGTTGTATTGGAAACAAAAGAGCAGAGAAAATTGGCTAAAGGAGGGAGATAAAGACACCAAGTTCTTCCATGGAAGTGTTCGAAAGCGTAGAGCTCAAAATACCATCCTTTCCTTAATTAACTCCGATGGAACAAAAAATTTGTTAAAAGGCTCTAAAGGGGATTTGCAGCTGCTTATTTTAGGGATATATTCACATCAACCAATCTCGTGGGTACAGCCAAGTTACTTGAGGGTATGCAACCGAGAGTCACAAAATAGATGAACAAAGAATTAACTAAACCAGTGACAAATGTAGAAATCAAATCAGCCGCTTTCGGTATCAAAAGCAAAAAAGCCCCAAGCGGAAATGGAATGACAGGAGTCTTCTTTCAATCCTTTTGGGATGTTGTTGGATAACAAGTAACTCGTGAGGTGAAAGAATTTTTCGATACAGGGAAACTTCCCAAGGATCGGAATTACACACAAATAAAATGTCTGATTTGAGACTTATTAGCTTATGTTTCAATTACATACAAGATAGTATCTCGTGTGTTGAGTTCTCGCCTTAAGAAATGCTTACCTTTACTCATATCTGAAACACAAGGTGCTTTTGTGTCAGGTCAAGTCATATTTGATAATATCCTTATTGCACATGAGATGATACATGTTATGAAATCAAATTTGAGGTGCAATAAGGATTTTATAACAATTAAGACAGATATATCGAAGGCGTATGACAGGGTAGAATGGTCATTTTTGAAGGAATTATTTCAGCAAATGAGTTTTCACAATGTTTGGGTTACATGGATCATAGAGTGCATAAGTACTGTTTCGTACTCAATACTTCTTAATGGAACCTCTCATGGCTTTATTAAACCTAATAGAGGTATTCGTCAAGGAGATCCCTTATCTCCATTTATCTTTATACTTTGTGTTGAGGCTTTAACCCATACAATGAGGAGAGCGGAGAACGAAGGTAGAATTTCAGGCATAAGATTGACAAAAGACAGCCCGCCTATACAACAACTCATTTTCGCCGATGACAACTTGTTCATGTGTAGAGCTACATCCAAGGAAAGTATAGAACTTTTGAGATGCTTAAAGCTATATGGCGATGCATCTAGGCAAGAGATTAATTTTACCAAATAAGCTATTTCCTTTGGAAGCAAAATCGACCCCATCTACAAACAAAGTTTGGGCCTCTACTTAGGGATTACACAAGAGGGTGGATCAGGGAAATACTTGGGTAACCCAGAGAGCTTCAAAGGGTCTAAGCGAGAGCTCCTCTCCTATATCACTGAACAGCTGAAATCAAAGCTACATGGTTGGTATGCCAAGACTCTCTCTCTTGGAGGAAATGAGATACTACTTAAGTCTGTCGCTATAGCGCTACCAGTATATACAATGTCATATTTTCGGCTTACGAAATTCCAATGCAAGAAACTTACTGGTGCTATCACTAACTTTTGGTGGAACAGTAAAGAGAATAAGAAAAAAATCCATTGGGTGTTATGGGAAAAGATGTGCAAACCAAAAGATAAAGGAGGCCTAGGATTCAAGGAGATCATCACGTTTAACCAAGTACTGCCTGCAAAGCAAGCATGTAGACTTTTAGCTAAGCCCCAATCTCTCCTAACGAGACTGTACTGATCACGCTATTATTTGAATTCAAATTTCTTGGAGGCTAGTATGGATTTACGACCATCATATGTGTGGTGGAGCATAGTCTTTGGACGTGAATTGCCATCTCGTGGAATTATGAAAACAGTTGGAGATGGCAATTCCACGCATGTATGGTTAGATCGGTATGGATGATAACCCAAGAAGACCGATTAATAAGGAGGTCACAATTGCCATAAATATGAAGGTCCCATACTTGATCAACAACGATGGAACTTGGAATGAAAGTACGTAAAGTCAATTATTTCCGCCGGTTGAAGTTACACGTATATTATCATTCCCTCCAAATACAAACAATAGAGACTCTTGGTCCTGGGCTTTTTCAAGAGAAGGATGTTATACGGTAAAAAGTGGATCTTGGTTAGCTTCCCAACCGGTGACATTGGTTGAACCAGAACCTGAAACACAACAAAACATAAACAAACTCAATAAAAGGATATGGAAGATTAAGACAATACCAAAGATTAGATTCTTCTTATGGAGATCTTTGTCGGGTGCGTTGGCAGTAGCAGATTGTCTACAAGCGTATGGGTTGAATGTGGATCAATTATGCCCGACATGTAAACAACGACTGGAATCGATCACGCATGTTCTTTTTGAGTGTGCTTTGGTGAAACAAGTTTGGATTAAAGCTAATTTGCAGTGCCTTCTCAACAGACATTATTCGCAAATTGAGCAGTATATGGAGGCGTTTTAAACCTTGGTGGAATCACATAATACTCAACATAGTGTACATCAGGCATTTCCTTGGCTTATCTAGGGGGTTCGGAAGCAACAAAACAGTAAGGTCATCGCTAATTTAGATAGCAATCCAAATTTTCTTATAGCCAAGGCGATTGAGGAAACTGACGAATGGACGAAAGCCAACGAAAACGAGACTGATATAACTAAAAGATCGGGTAAAGAACATCTTCTTTACTAAATTTCGACAACACCGAGACAAGGGATTTTGAAATGCAATGTAGGCATAGCCTAGGCATCCCCTTCGCAGTTGTGTGGCACAATCCGAAAATTTTGGACGAAGGGTAAAGCGATTGTGAATGCCATCCACAATCCGAAAATTTTGGATCAAATATGGATCCTATATACAGATATATGAGAAGCTTCGATTGAGATTTAGGTATTGTGAAGTGAAGCATTCCTCCACAAGTGCAAACAAGCCTGCTATGCGAATTGCCAACAGTGTCATAAAAGACCATAGGTTCAATTCGTATATAGTAGCATGAGCCCCGAGGTGGCTTTCATCCACACTTGAAGAAGATCAAAGGCGATCTTAATTTTTCGCTCGTCTATAATGTGCTCTCCTTCTTTTGAAGTCTTGTTAGTTGTGGCTTGGTACCTTCTTGGACCATATATTGTGTACTTCCCTTTTGGGCCTTTATATTTTAATTATTCAAAGATGACAAAAAAAAAAAAAAAAAGATAGAAGACACGCATGATTTTGCGCCGTACTTAAAATTTCCATTTTTGCACTATAAGATTCATATGTTTGGAATCCTGATTTTGTATAAAAACAATAAGATCTCGTTTCAACACCAAAACTATAATATTCCACAATTTTAATGCCAGAACTGCAACATACAAATATTCCTCTCTTATGCTTGCACATCCTCTCTTTTATCAACATCATTATTCACATCATAATATGTCAACTCTGTTTCATATATTTTTGTCGTGAATTATGTTGGAGGTGGATCCGAGATAGTACTTTGGACCACAGAAACAATGGGCCAAATTCTAAGTTTCGAACTCGAAAAATCTATTAAAGTCTCAACTCGGACGATTTCCTTCTCGTAAGCGCGCTAAAGCCTGAAGGAAGTCGGATGACACGTCAGCAAACAAAGAAATGGAAATTTTCCTATTCCGACATGGAAAATTTCCGAAAATCTAGCAAGAATCTTCTAGATACGATCTTATCTAGAAATTTGTATATTTTCCTTTATCAAATCTACTTTGTAACCGCCTCTATGGTCTATAAATAGAGGGGTAGATCCTTCAAAGAACGGATCCGCTTTTTGGCACAAGATATTAAACAATATATTGTACTCACCAACTATCCTTCTTCACAATACACGTTTTGTTTCCCACATTCTTAAAAGAAACCTTGCCCAATCTTCCCTCTTTTAATCAGAATCTTGGACTTAGCTTCTTGTGCTAGGCCTGGTTTGAACAGTTGGTGCCGTCTGTGCGGAAGACATTGAAGGAATTCTTTACACAGGAACAAAGACGCGCACATGGAGCAAATGATGGTAGAAGACGAAGTAGCCGTCAACTCACCCGAAAATAGGAACCTTAACCTCCAAGAAAATATTCATCCGACTCTCGGATCATCCTTGAACTCTGTTCAAATACAAGAGGAGAACAGAGAAAATTCTCAGGAAGTCGCTGCCCTCCCAGGTCCACCGCAAGGACCACTTTCAATCGAGAATTTGGTGCACAACATGATAGCGCAATTTGAAGCTTCCGATCAAAGAAACTCGGAAAGATTCAACATAATCGAGTCTCATCTAAACGAGAGTAGCCTCCCATCTACAAAAAATAACAGGCTAGACGAAGAAGTGTTAGCCAGCGTCCAAAGAAATCTGTTTGGAACAGTTCCGAGTCCACAACCAACCAACGTGACCGGACCAGGACAGACTACAACACCAAACACATCAAGACAGCAAGCACCGAATACAATGGACATATCAGTTGTATATAAGATGATGGAGGACATACGGTCTTAGTTTCATCAAGCTACCAGCTCGGCACCAGAGATTGGGCAAATTTTAGCTCAAGCTCAAACTCGCCCTTTGCATCAAGACTAAAGAGAGTCTCGATAAATCGGGGACCAAGAATAAGGTGCGCGACATACGATGGAACTACTGACCCAATCGAATTCATGAGTGCTTTCAACATCATGATGAACAGGACCACCTACAATTCCGACCAGGAGGACGCAGCTTACTGTCAACTCTTCTCTGAGAATCTAATCGGCGACTCCCAAGTATGGTTTACCAAGTTACCAACTGGATTGATCGAGAACTTTAATCAACTCGTCGAGTTATTCATGAAGCAATACGCCCTATTCGTTAACCAAGATACTTCTACAGTGGAACTAAGGTCTTTGAAACAAGGATTTGACGAGTCTTTAAAGTCGTATCTCGGATGATTTAAGAAAATTCTGACGAAAGCCAAAGTCAGCGACGACATGGCCATTGAGGCTTTAAGACCTGGAATGGTTACAGATGAGGCCCTGCGAAGAGATCTCTTCGTAAATCGTCCCAATACGATCTCAGATGCCCTAATGCAGAGCAGCGAGGCATGCAGACTATGTGGAAGAATAGTAAATCCTTGCCAGAACACAAAAACTTCATCGAGACTCAGGAGCTAAAGAGTCGAAAGAAGAATACCATGAGCTGAGACAACATAACTATGGAGGAAAAGTGATCTCGGCAACAACTTTCCAAGTCGGTGAAACTGATAGCCCAGCTCGCAAAAAGCCGTTCAATAACACTTACAACCGAGGTGAAATTTGTGCCTTTCACAATAGGACCGGTCATTCCACTTCTAAGTGCAAACAGTTACAAAAGCTATTTGTCGAGAAATTTATCAAAAGAGAGTTAAACCTTTCGGAAGAAGAAACTCAGAAGTTCAAGGCACAAAAACGAAAAGAAGCCGAGTTGTGAAGTAGCTTCCAAAGCAGTAAACCAAGACAGCAATGCCAAAGAAAAACTGAAACGGCAAAAACACGACGGAGAAACCAAAGAATCGAAATCCCCAAGAGTAGAGGTCAATGTAATCATGGGAGGATTACAATTTTGCGACGACACTATAAGGTCAATTAAGAGGTGCGAACGGAAGGTTGTAGCAGAAGTCAACCTTGATCTAATCCAGGAAAGATTAGGACCGGTCGATTCGGAAGATTACATTCACCTCCAAAGATGTTGAAGGAGTAAGCTTCCCACATAACGACCCGCTAGTTATCAAATTACGAGTAGAAGACTACGACGTATCTCGGATCCTTATCGATACAAGCAGTTCGGTAGATTTAATCTTTAAAGAGACGTTGGATAAGATGGCGTTACCAGACACACAACTCAAACCAGTGGAAAGAACGTTGACTGCATTCGATGGAAGCACGATAAATGCAATCGGGACTATCAAGTTAGCAATCCGGGTTGCCAAAATTACCAGATGGATCAAGTTCCTCGTAGTAGATAAACCGCCAATTTACAATATGATACTTGGGACACTTTGGATCCATACAATGAAGGCAATTCCATTAAGTTACCATCAGTGTGTGAAAATCCTGATAAGCGAAAGAGTTTATACACTTCGAGGAGATCAAAAGATGTCCCGAACATGCTTCATCGCCGAGTTAAAGTTACGAAACAAATTTTCCATGATTACGGCGACTATTAAAAGCAAAGCATTAACGGAGCCTCTCGCTCCATAAAAGTCAGACCAATCTAGCGTCGAACTTGTCAACATTGATCTCACAGACCCATCCAAGTACGTAGGTATTAGGGTCAATCTGAGTAAGTTGATCCAAGATAAGTTGATCCAACTTCTGGAACAAAACGTAGCAACATTCTCATGGACGGCTAAAGGTATGCATGAGATCAATCCAAAGATTGCAAGCCACAGATTAATCGTTGATCCGACCTATAAGCCCATCAAGCAGAATCGAAGAAAGCTAAGGCCGGAAAGAATAAAGGCTGTAATCGATGAAGTCAAAAAGCTAACCGAAGCCGGATCAATTGTCGAAGTCCAATACCCAGAATGGTTAGGTAACCTGGTTGTTGTTCCCAAGAAGAACGAAAAGTGGCGAGTATGCATGGACTTCACCGACCTCAATAAAGCCTGTCCAAAGGATAGTTTCCCACAGCCGAATATCGACAGAATTGTTGAAGCAACCGCCGAAAACGAACTCCTTTCATTCATGGACGCCTTCTCGGGGTATAATCAAATTCGGATGCACCTTGATGACATGGAGAAAAATTTGTTCATCACAGATCTTGGAACTTACTGTTATAGAGTAATACCATTCGATCTAAAGAATGCCAGAGCGATTTACTAGAGATTAGTCAACAAAATGTTTGCCGATCAACTCGGACAAAAAATGGAAGCATACATAGATGACATGCTTGTGAAGTCTCTTAAAGCTGAAGATCACGTTGAAAAACTAGTATAATGTTTTCAAACATTAAATGAATATCAGATGAAGCTCAATCCAACAAAGTGCACTTTCAGAGTAACCTCGGGAGAATTTCTCGGTTACATAGTCACTCAAAGGGGAATTGAAGCAAACCCAAAGTAGATCAAAGTAATCCAAGAGTTACCATCTCTAAATCGGTTCATCTCACGCTCAACAGATAAGTGTCTCATATTTTACAACTTATTGTGGGGAAATAAAGAGTTCAAGTGGGATGAGAACTGCGAGAATGCTTTTTTTGAGTTAAAAGAGTATCTTTCAACCCCGCCGATTCTTGCAAAACCCAAAGACGGAGAACCTCTATACTAAAACATTGCAGTCTCGGCGTCAGCAGTAAGCAACGTGCTAGTTTGAGACGACAGAGGAACTCATCATCCAATTTTCTACACAATCAAATCTTTGGACGGAACCGAAACTAGATATCCGACTACTGAGAAACTCGCGTTAGCAGTGGTGACCTCGACAAGGAAGTTATGACCTTACTTCCAGTCTCACACTATAATTGTGTTAACCAATCACTCGCTACGAGCAATTCTACATAGTCCAAACTAGTCCGGAAGACTAACTAAGTTGGCCATCGAATTAAGCGAGTACGATACTGAATTTAAAGGAAGAACAAGTGCAAAATCTCAAGTATTAGCCAACTTTCTAACTCAACTGGCCCCCGACTTGGAACCCTTAAGATCAGTTTATGATGTTCGAACTTGGAAAATCTACGTTGACGGATCATCGTCTCAACATGGTTCGGGGATCGGAATCCGACTTGAAAGTCCAACAGGGGAAATCTTGGAACAATCGTTCCGACTTGCGTTTCCAGCATCCAACAACGAAGCAGAGTACGAGGCATTAATCGTAGGAATCATGCTGGCCAAAGAGATCGGGGCAACCAAAGTAGAATGCTATTGCGACTCTCAATTGGAAGTCAACCAAGTGAATGGAGGATATGAGACCAAAAGTGACCGGATGGAAGCATACCTCAAAGTTGTCAAGGATTTGACAAAGGATATGAAATTCAAAGTAAGCAAAATCACTTGGTCTGAGAATACTTGAGCTGACACTTTAGCTGCTGTCGCATCCACAGCAGATTGCATTCAAAGGAGGATAATACCGAGATCCAGACATTGAACAATCTAGTGAACGGAAAACTGACTAGCGAGATGAGATTCTTGGGTACATTATGGATGGAGAAGCGCCAGAGGATAGGTGGGCAGCCTGCCGACTGAAAGCCAAGTTCGCTTTCCATGCCCAACCCGCACGAAAATTGTATCGGCGAAGTACAAACGGGATCCTCCTCACTTGCATCAATGGTGACGAGATCAGTGAAATCATTAAATAGACGCATGATGGAGCTGGTGGAAATCACAACAGCGGACGATCACTCATACACAGGATCCAAAATCTCATATATTATTGGCCGACTATGGCGAAGGATTGTGCGTAATATGCAGCCAACTGCGACAAATGTCAACGACATGGGCACATCATCCACGCCCAACTGAAGATCTAACCTATGCAGCTATGCCATATCCGTTTATGCAGTGGACGATGGACATAGTTGGGTTGTTACCCTCATCTTGGAAAAAATGTTTAATGCTTGTTGGGTTGTTACCCTCAAAATGGGTCGAAACAGAGGCTTATTCGCACATCAAAGACAGAGACGTAGTAAATTTTGTGTGGAAGAACATAATTTTTTGACATGGGTTACCCTACGAGATGGTAACCGACAATGGATCTCAATTCATCTCAGCAAACTTCACTAACTTTTGCTCCAAATGGAATATCCGAGTAAAAAATACTACTCCGCGAAACCCAGAAGGAAACGGGTAAGCCGAGGCAACAAACCCACAAGGAAATTGGGCTTCTGAGTTGGATAGCGTGTTGTTGTCACATCAAACAACATCAAGACGCTCAACCAGAAGAACTCATTTATCTCTTTCTCACGAAATGGATGCAATGGCTCCAGCGGAAGTAGTAGTACCAACCATGCATCGAGAACGTTTTCCCAGAAACGAAAACTCAAACAGTGAAGCCATGGAAACCAGCATTGACGACTTGGAAGAAGAACGTAACGATGCACTTCTCCGAGCACAAAACTATCAACAACATGCTGCAAAGTACTACAATAAGAAAGTTCGTGGAAGGCACTTTGCGGTAGGAGACTTAGTACTTTGGAAAGTATTTGAAAACACGGCATAACTTAACGCAGGAAAACTCGGCGCCAACTAGGAAGGACCGTATATCATCTGTGTAATCATAAAACCAGGAGTCTACTAGATTGCAACGTTGGAAGGAGAGATGGTTCCTCAAAGCTCAATTTGAAACGATACTACTATTGAAGATATGCCGACTCGACGATCTGAATGCGTTACTTGACTCATGCTTATTTAAATAATTATGTAATCAGAACTATGTAATGGCTAGATCTTTGCGGGGTACGTAGGTAGCCTTTGGGTGCAGCTATACCTTGCGGGGTAAGTCCTCATCTCGAACTTAAAAAAAACATAATAAAAAAATAAATGGGTTACACCCTAACTCTTGAAAAAAGAGGAGATCAAATTCTCGCAAACAGATTACAATTCTACACAGAATTTTTCGAGATCAAATTCTCGGCAAACATTTAAAAACCGAGTCATGAAACCTCGCCGGGTCGCAAAATCCCATTCAATATAACCGAGTCTCAAAACCTCGTCGAGTTTCAAAATCTCAGCGAGTTAATAAACTCGTTAACCTATTTAAGCCTAGTCTTAAAACCTCACCGGGTCATGAAATCCCATCCAATATAGCCGAGTCCTAAAATCTCGCCGAGTGTCTAAACTCGTAAATAATAGAACCAAGCCTCAAACCTCACTGGAAGCCGAGACCTAGTCTCTCGCACAAAAACACGAGATCTAATGCTCGCAAATCCTAAAAACTAAGATCTAATTCTCACAAAAAAGCACGAGATCTAATTCTCACACTTAGCCGAGACCAAGTTCTCGCAAATATGGGCCGAGTTCCCAATCAACAACAAAGAGATTAAGTTCTCAAACAAACACAGAATGTAGTGCTATACACAAAACAAAACAAAAACGACATTGCTATGAAGTTTGTTTCCGAGGTTAATTCTTAAAATCTAAACTGAGTCTTAAAATCTCAGCTTAAAGTGCAAAATAGTGAAACTTCTTTTTCTAACAATCGAGATCGAACCCTCAAACTTAGAAGAGAAATGTAGCTAATGTGCAGAAACAAGAAGAGACCTCGGGAAATTAAGCTTCGTACTTGTCCAATTATCATAAAAAATTATGAGATAACATTATCTTTAATAATTCTCATGTTCGGAATTCGAAATCGAAACGAATTAAAATATCATATAAACAAGATAACAACGTTGTTCATTATACAGGTAAATAATTACAAGGCAATTGCTAAAGAGATAACTTATATAAAGCTGAGCTACTATTACAAGAATCAAATAGATGACTTATAAAAAGTTGAGCCACTATTACAAGAATCAAAGAGATAACTTATAAAAAAGCCGAACGGCGGTTACAAGAGTCAAAGAGATGACTCTGAAAAATCCAAAAATTCAGACAAAAAAGAGGAACACTAGTTCGTAGTCTGATCTTTATTGTTTGACGCCTCCCCAATCTCGAAAACCAGAACAACCAAGTCTCCAGGAAGTAACAGCGTCAAGTTCTCCCTGTTGACAGCCTCCTTGAGTCAATAACTGTTGAAGGAATGTTGACACCCCGAGCAGAGAGAAGTTCGAGAGCACTCTGCGTCCCAAGATATTGGGCATAAACCAACTGAGCCTTCAGGTTCTTGTTCAGATCAGTAAACCGAGCAGCAATTTGGTTGAAGCGCTCAGAAAATTGATCTTGAAGATCTCGAAAGATCTTTTTCTTCTCGTAATTCAGAACCTAATGAAGTCGGGAGTCGAAGTTTTCCCTTATAGATTCCAACTCGGTTTGGAGCCCTTGAAGTTTGTCGTTGGCCTTCTCGGTAGATTTGAAGGTCGTGTTCTAGTCCGACTCAGCGCACTTAAGCGACTCCATCAAAGCCGCATTCTGTTCCGCCAATTCAAAGATATTTTCACGCTCAACCTTCAACTTGTTCTTCCTCGGTGGCAGTAAGCAAGACCTCGCCTCCACTGCTTCGAGTTGGGATTGGCCAGCTCGACCAGAGTTCCTCCGGATGCTCCTGTCCAGGAACTTCAACAATGTCCTGAGTAGGTACATAAGAAGATCTGGTCACTCTAGAAGATCTCTCAGCGGGACGAGTCTTCATTCCATCAAGAGCAGTGTTCATACCTTCCACAACATTGGGAAGTTCAAAATCATCAAGACCCACCTCCGTTTAAAGTATTCAAACTATATCAGAAAACCTTTGAAGTCGGAAGAAAACTCTAGAAAATGAGATAAAAGTGAAGTCGGAAGGATTAATCACAAAGATGAAGTGAATGGTAAAAGAGTGATCACACGATATTTATAGGAATTTACCGGAAACCGAAGCGACGCCAAACAATACTAATTACTCAGCATGCAGAAATCGAGGGAACCGCCTCAAATAACCCAATCGCGGAGTGACACGTGGACCAAAGATTCTAGAAGAGGAGAACTTCCTGACTCACAAACTCGACAGTAGATTTCCGAGTCTGTGGGGGGGGACAATTGTTAGAGGTGGATCCGAGATCCTATTTCGGTACACATAAATAATGGGTCAAAATTCTAAGTTTCGAACTCGGAAAATCTATCGAAGTCTCAACTCGGACGATTTCCTTCTCGGAAGTGCACTAAAGCCTGAAGGAAGTCAGATGACACGTCAGCAAACAAAGAAATGGAAATTTTCCTATTCCGACATGGAAAATTTCTGAAAATCTAGCAAGAATCTTCTATATACGATCTTATCTAGAAATTTATATATTTTTCTTTATCTAATCTACTTTGTAACCGCCTCTATGGTCTATAAATAGAGGGGCATGTCCTTCAAAGAAATGATCCGCTTTTTGGCACAAGACATTAAGCAATATATTGTACTCGGCAACTATCCTTCTTCACAATACATTTTTTGTTCCCCACAATCTTAAAAGAATCCTTACCCAATCTTCCCTCTTTTAATCAGAATCGTGGACTTAACTTCTTGTGCTACACCCGATTCGAACAAATTACTTTAAAAAAATTATCAAAAAAATATTTTCTTAAATTTGATATCATTTTCAGTAATTAAACTAAGATAAAATAAATAAATATTTTAATAAAAGAAATTTCTATTGTGTTGACAAAGAAATGTAGTTGAGGTAGGATAATGCTATTACTTTCTTTACTAATCTTCAAACACTAAAATTCGAACCTCCTACCTAAAATAATAGGAAAGATTAAACGCTACTACGCTAATTGAAAAATATAAATATATATATATAATATAGTTTATTTAAATATATATAATATAGTTTATTTAGGAGACTTACCATGATTTCTTAAAAATAATAGGAAAATCTATTAATATATTTAAAAATAATATTGAAAAGTGTCAAAAAATCAAGATTTGAAGAGATATAAACATTGACACTTCTATGTCTTCTCTCATGAGACTATCGACCAGCGATTCTTTTTCGCTCAAACTCCATCAACTTTACTTTAATCGGTCAGAAGATTGGTCGTCGATGACTCTTACAGCACTGGTGCCCCACCCTGGTCTCACCAATCTAGCGCGTAGGCTTGTAGTCTTTGTTTTCGCCTTGGATCTACGCGAAGCGAGAGGATGACTCGAGGTGCTCCGCCAGCGATGTCATCGTCATTGGAGCTCGTGGTTGTTGTCGTGGCTCTTCCTTAGTTAATGGTGGTGGATCCGGTCTTCTCTATCGGTTCGGAGACTTTGGATCTAGTTATTCGTTCTAGACATTTAGTTGATTTTTCGGGAAGCTTTTTGGTGACTGTCGGAGCTATTCTTGTCGGTGTGCTCGTCTCCTCTGGGTTAATGTTCTGGTCGAGCCTATCTCCTTCTTCAAGTGGTCCTAGCTAGAGTACTTTAGCTTTAATTCTAAGATGTAATTTTCGTTTCTGGTTTTTAGTTGGTATCTCCTCACTGTTAGTAATCTTGGCTATAGTATGATGGAGCTTGGTTTTGAGGGAACCCATTCCCCTTTCTTTGCGGTTATATATGTTTCCACATGTTTAGTTTGAGAGTTGAAGTCTCTAGTCTTTCCATTTGGAGTTTGATTTTGGTACCTAGCTCAGGAAGTATGTTTTGACCTTGAAAATTTTGATCGAGAGTCTCATCTTCTCCAGCGGAACCAGTCTATGTGACTCTAATCATCACCTTCAGGTAGGAATCCCGTTGTCAAAATATCGTTCGGAAACTCCTATGTTGATATTTAGGTCTTTATCCTTTAGTGCTGGTTTTAGCAATTGGATAATATCTAATCATCCTCATAAGTTTGTAGGATTGATTTTATCCTTCGTTATCTGTGTCGCTTATTGTCAAAGTAGCATGAGAAGACCAAATATGCTACAAGCTCTATTAATTTTTATCTTGTTTAAAAAATTTATGTATTTTAGGGGTGTTATGTGACAATGAGACCTCGACGAAAACACTATATGGATCCGCTACTATATATATATATATATTGTCCCATGGCAGAAAAAAAATTAAAATTAATAGATCTTTTTTTTGTTAAAATAACATTATAACTTTTTTTTGTTAAAGGTTATCAGTTTAATTTCACCTTGAAACTTTCATATATCTATAGATCAACCTAAACTATGACCTTCAATTCAGATGCACCCAAAATTGGTTTTAAAAACCTAATTTCATATACATTTAAAACTTTAGAACCCGATTTCACATATGTCTCAATTTTATCGGTTAGTCAAAGGTTTACAAAACCAGCCTCATAAAGCCAACACGCGTTTAACCGGTTTTCATCTATTCTAAGACCCGACTGAAAAAAGAATCCCAGTTACGTCGTCGGCCACCTAAATCTTTCGATTCTTCGCGATTTCTTCTTTCTTTTTTTCCAGTTTTGTTGATCGATCATGAGAAATATTGCTGGGAATTGAACTGAATCTTCTCTTTCTCTCTCAGTTATTTGGAATTCCTAAGGAACACATGTTTCTCCAAACCAAGTTTCGGTACTTCACAGTTCAAATTCCAGCCACGATTTTATACAAATTGAGTAGATCATTAGCCTGGATTTGATGAAAAACTAAATATCAAATATTAGATAGACATAGCAATTACTAGAAAGTGTGTTATAATCATTTTCGGCTCCGACATGAGTTCTAATCAGGTGTTGGAGTTTGTTTTTCACAGAAATTAGAACAAGTTCAAATGAATCCATCACAAGCTTCAATTCAATCACTTTTGTTTGCATTCTATGGTTCGATAATTTTGAGTCCTAAGTTAGAATCGATCTGGGTTTAGGTGTCAGAAGCGTAAAGGTTCGTGTCTTCGTCACTTACAATTTAAGGTTTTTGATTTTTTTTCTTTCACCAAACCACTATAATCGAGTCATACCACGGTTTATTTTGGGTTACCTATAATCTTTATCTCAAAGAACAGATTGGTTAATAGTTAGCCGTATTTACCCAAGTAAATTGTATAATTAGGTTTTTTAACTTTCATTAGGGTATAATTGGATAATTATCTTCCATTTTAGAGTGCAATTAAATTTTTAAAATCGAATTCGGGTGAAATTAAATTGAAGGTCATAACTTGGGTTGATTTATAGATATATAAAAGTTTTGGGGTGGAATTAAACAGATAGTAACAACCTAAGAACTTCAATTAGTAAAACTTTAAAAGGAGATGCGAGGAGTGATTTTCACGACCGTTAGGATTCGTCAACCTGTGGGATATGAAATTTTTTTGGGAATTGGATGAGAGTTTATTAAAACTTATTAAGTGTGCCCACCTTATTCAATAACTTTACCTAATCCGATTTGTATGAGTATGTGGCTATTACTGGGACTACAAGTAATGCGTGTTCTGACCAAAATGTATTAATATATACTGTACATGTTATTGCTTTAGTTACCTTCTTTATTACTAGACAACTACAGTGTTGTTTACTATAGTGTTGTTTTTAACAAAAAAAAAAAAACTATATTGTAGATTTTCTTTTGTTAAAACTTAAAACTGTAGTTAGATATGTTTTTATAAAATAATGTATGTTAGTTTCATTTCAACTTGTTAAAGACTTTAAGTGTTCTTCAATTTTCTTGTATCATTACAAAAAAAAAGGAATTATTTGTTTAATAACATATCCCAAATGAGTTTTATTTCCATTACACTAAAAACAATAAAACGTGAAGATATCTTATGTGATTAAAATCAGATATAGATGACATGTCTAATCATACCAGTTTTTTTGTGTAACACGCTTTTTAGTTTCGTGAATGCTATATCAAATTACAATTTTTTATATTGTTTTTATACTATATAGATAAACATGTATATATATATATATATTTTTTTTTTTGTGGATGTATACACATATAGTTTACAGTAACTATTTAAATAATTAATAAATTGGTCTAAGATATTATATAAAAGATACATAGTTTTGGACCAATTTAGTATAGGCTATCATTTTATATTACTACAGTTTATATTATTTATAAACTAAGAAAATAACAGTGCAAGTGGTAAATTCACTAAAAGTATACACAATTATATATTTAAAATTTTATTACTTATATTATATAGGATTTTGGCTAATGAGTTGATCAGTTGTGATTCAGTATTGATAAAAAAAAAGTTATAAAAAATAATGGTTGACGAATTATTTACATTTACAAAAGTAAACGACTTCTACATCAATTACATACGTCGGATTCGGATTCAGAAACATTTTTTCCAAAGTCCATACGCTATCTATATTTAACATAATAGATCAACATTACAATATATACTTTACTGATTATACGCCTCCATGTCATCTATTTTATAGCAATTTGCACGTCAACTATTTTAGGAAATAAAATTTATCTCCAATAGTTATAATGCATAAGTGAAGAAATTTCTTTTTAACTTGTCAAGATCTTGACACAGAAGAAATATTTACCAGCAATCACCTATATATGTACATTAAATTACATATATGTCATTTGACAAATATAGATCCATATAGATTCTTTGACCTTCAAATATATAATTCAGAAGTTTGAACATGGGTTGTTGAACTAATCTATGGATTTACTTATAATGTCTATGTCACTTATATAATTCATTATTTTTCTCGCTGTTGTTGAAATCTACAAATCCAGATGTTGAATATGATGATGAATATTAGTAATAATATTTTTTTTTCAAAATTTCATAAGTAAATAAAATTATTGTTAAAAAGCAGTTAGTTCAATTAGTTTGTTCTTAATCTAGTTAGGCACCGTTGAATTTGAATTTTCTTTTTTAGATGAAGCATTCAAGCTAGAAATAAAATTTGGTCAATCTAATGGTTGATTGTTGAAAAGAAAAACAAATTATTATGAGTAGGTAGAAAAAAGTTCAAATTTATTAATGAAAACAAGAATTACAAATTTTAGTCTAGTGGAATGCGGTAATAAGTCTAGTAAAGACAAGTTTGCTTGTACATCATGAAATCGAGTTCCACCGTCTATATTATGTAGAAAATTGACTAATAAATTGATCTTACTGTTTTGCTGACAATCAAAACTTTAAAAGTAGAACTAGAAAGTATAAGAAATCAAAACAAAATTAAATTGACAATCCCAGATTGGGGTTTGGTTTGAAAAAAAAAAAAAAAAAAGTTTTAATTTTGACTGACATTATTGATTATTCTGTTCTCTAATAATTTGCAGTTAATGTTGACAAATATTAAATAATTTGTAGTTATTATTATTACACGCGTTTGTCCGGAAGTTAACCCATTTCGAAGTAGTTTCGCAAACAAAATCAGAGTGGCTATTTCGTAATTTATTCAAACTCCCAGGGCCATATATATAAATACTTACCATCTTCCTCAACTCGTCCCTCCAATCAAATCAGATCACAGTAAGTTCTCAAATTCGAAAAGAGGGTCCCACGAAAAAACCCGGCTCAGGGATGACATTGCAGAGTGGTTTGCCTCTTCTCTGGCAACAATTCACGGCGCTTTTCAGGAAAAACCTTCTGCTTTCATGGCGGAGCAAGCGAGCCACGTTTCTTCAGCTCTTCGCTTCTTTCTTCTTCATTTTCCTCATCTTCTGTATCCAGGAAGCTATGGAGAAGAGCTTCGCGTCCTCTACGGCCCTCAAGACTATTACGGATCCAACGGCGTTGATTTCGCCGCCGATTCCGCCTTGTGAGGATAAGTTCTTCGTGAATCTTCCCTGCTACGACTTTGTATGGAGTGGGAATCGTAGCCCGAGGGTAACTCAGATTGTTAACTCGATTATGAAGAATAATCCAGGCAGACCGATTCCAACTGAGAAGGTAGTTGTATCTTTAATTACTGTTTTTTTTTCAGAGTTTTGTGTTTTCTCAATTTCTTCGTTTGCGTAATTCAGTATTCTTCGTGAGAAATTCAAGTATATTTCGATGGCTGTGTGATTGAACTTTACTGATGTTTTTGAGATAGATACCAAATTCTTAAGGCAAAGTTTGAGAATCTATCGAATGAACTAAAAATGCTTAAGAGTTACGTGTTGCATACCAGAAGTGGAATCCAACAGTGCAAATTTTTTTGTAATCCAAAAAATTAAGCCTATACGAAATAATGAACCGATTTTGTTATGTGGTCTATTCAGGTTCGATCGTTCACGGATCCTGAAGCGGTAGATGCGTGGCTCGTGGCGAATCCATTGCTTGTTCCAGGAGCCTTGCACTTTGTGGAAAGAAATGCTACAGTTATTAGTTATGGTATTCAAACTAATTCAACTCCAGAGATGAATCGAGGAAGGTTTGAAGATCCCACGTTTAAGTTCCAGATACCCCTTCAAGTTGCCGCTGAGCGTGAAATCGCGAGGTCCTTAATAGGAGGTATGCATTTATTTTGTGTATGTTGCTGAATCTTTGTGCTTCTGGCAACAAGTGTTGTATAGTTCTGACATGGGAACTTGCTATACGTTTTGCAGACCCAAACTTTAATTGGGTTATTGGGTTTAAGGAATTTCCGCACCCAACTATCGAAGCTATTGTTGCATTGAACTCGATAGGACCAACTTTCTTCCTTGCGTTTGCAATGTTTGGTTTTGTTCTCCAAATCAGTTCTTTGATCACTGAGAAAGAGCTCAAACTTCGCCAGGTATAATATTATTTCTATATAGGCTGTTTTTGTTATCTATATAGTATGCTGATTGGGTTTTTTTTTAATTTATTTATTGCAACAGGCGATGACGATGATGGGTGTTTTTGACACTGCTTATTGGTTGTCATGGCTTACATGGGAAGGAATTCTTACTGCTATCTCAGCGCTCTTGATAACACTCTTTGGCATGATGTTTCAGTTCGACTTTTTCTTGAAGAACAGTTTTGCTGTTGTCTTCGTACTTTTTCTGCTTTTCCAGTTTAATATGGTAAAAACTACGTGCTAGGACTAACTCTGAATATCTGTTGAAGGATTTATGTTTTGTGCTTTCTTTTCAGACAGTATGTTTTTTTTCCTCTAAAGGCACATCAATCTGATTAATTCCTTACTATTTGTGCTTCTAGATTGGACTAGCATTCATGCTATCTGCTTTTATCAGCCAATCATCTTCAGCAACAACTGTGGGCTTCTGTGTGTTTCTGGTTGGCTTTGTAACACAGGTGCTGTTCTCATGCAAAACAGATAGCTGAAACTGTTTCTTCAAATTATGAATTGTTACTAATCATAAATGTAACTGCAGATAGCAACATCAAGTGGATTTCCCTATGCCGCAAAATATTCTCGCACAATCAGGGCGCTTTGGTCACTGTTCCCACCCAATACGTTTTCTCAGGGTCTAAAACTGCTTGCTGATGCAACTTCAACTCCTCAAGATCCTGGAATTAGTTGGAGTAAGAGAGCAGAATGCGGACCCAATGACGACACTGACTGTGTGATTACAATTGTATGTGAACACTCAAAAAAAAATTCCATCTAATAATGGCTTCCAATGGTTCTCTGATCATTACTTATTTGGTTTTGGCAGAATGATATCTATTTGTGGCTTCTTGGGACATTCTTTCTGTGGTTTGTAATGGCTCTCTACTTTGACAATATTGTTCCAAATGCCTATGGTGTAAGAAAATCTATCTTTTACTTTCTAAAACCTGGTTACTGGACCGGCAGAGGTGGCGACCGCGCGGCAGGTACTTCTCCTCATTTTTGTTTCTGTGTATATTAGTAATCTTGGTGTCGAAAAAATTGCCTAGTAACCATTTTTACTCTGAACAGAGGGTGGAATTTGTAGTTGTACTGGCTCAGTCCCACCTGTTGATCACATTACCCCAGATGACGAGGATGTCCTTGAAGAGGAAACTCTAGTTAAACAACATGTAATGGAGGGTTTAGTTGACCCCAACATTGCAGTTCAAATACGTGGTCTTGCAAAGACTTATCCTGGGACGACGAATTTTGGATGCTGCAAATACAAGAAAACTTCTCCGTATCATGCTCTGAAGGTAATTCTTCTGAGAAGAGAAATCTGAAAAAATGACCTTACATTAGTTAATTGCAATTTAACATGGAGTCTGTTGAAAAAAAAACATGGAGTCTGTTGAAAAAAAAACATGGAGTCTTTCTCAGCCAAAGACGTTCAACAAAGACAATCTTACTATTGGTCTATAGCTAGGGCTCAGATGAAATTTCCCGACTATTCTCCTTGTGACGTTCATTTTCATGATACGTGTTTCATGTATTCTTTAACCAACTTTTGGAATATAATTAGGGGTTGTGGATGAATATTGCCAAAGATCAATTATTATGTCTTCTTGGACCCAACGGCGCAGGGAAAACAACTACTATCAATTGTTTGACAGGCTTATTTCCAGTTACTGGTGGTGATGGTAAGATGAAAGTAACTTGCACTTTTTCTTGTATTTGTTTTCTAGTAGCTAGTGCCTTCAGGATTTTCATCACACTAAAATCTCTCTGATTGGCTTGAACAGCACTCATTTATGGAAATTCTACAAGAAGCTCCGTTGGTATGTCTAACATCCGCAAAATGATAGGAGTTTGTCCGCAGGTGCGCCATTTTGGATTGCCTAGGTTACAGGAATTTTTTATGCTCTAAATGATTTATGACATTCCCATTTTTTCCACAGTTTGATATTCTTTGGGATGCTTTGTCTGGTGAAGAACACCTTCAACTCTTTGCTAGCATCAAAGGGTTGCCACCTGCATCGATCAAATCGGTATGTCACCCAAATGATAGAAATGAGTCGCCTGACTTATAAAACAGTTTCTTTTAAGAATAGATAGTATCAAATTTCAACTTCAATAAAGAATACTTTTCATCATGTGTTGCTTAAAATGTTTCTTCCCGTCATACAGATTGTTGAGAAGTCACTTGAGGAAGTAAAACTGACAGAAGCTGGGAAGATCAGGGCAGGAAGTTACAGTGGAGGAATGAAACGCCGACTCAGTGTTGCAGTTTCTCTCATTGGCGATCCTAAGCTGGTGTTCCTAGACGAACCGGTTTGTTACTTTCCACATCCCTATCTGAATATATGTAACATTTATTCTGTTGTTGATTTTTTCTTTTCTTAGTAAGTTCCATTTCCTTCACTCATGCTCCTTTGTCATTCATGGATTGCAGACAACAGGCATGGACCCGATCACGAGAAGACACGTGTGGGATATCATACAGGAAAC
Organism: Lepidium africanum; assembly: GCA_900406405.1. Taxonomy (NCBI): domain Eukaryota; kingdom Viridiplantae; phylum Streptophyta; class Magnoliopsida; order Brassicales; family Brassicaceae; genus Lepidium; species Lepidium africanum. Next base: position 28,846 of record OVAX01000663.1, read on the forward strand.
CAAGAAAGGTCGCGCCATTATACTAACGACACATTCGATGGAGGAAGCTGATATTTTGAGTGATCGAATAGGGATAATGGCTAAGGGTAGGCTCCGCTGCATTGGAACCTCAATCCGGTTGAAATCCCGCTTTGGCACAGGTTTCATTGCTAACATCAGCTTTGTGGAAAACAACCACGAAAACAATGGCAATAACCACAATGGCGAAACTGATGCTGCAGATTCACGCGAGCCAGTGAAAAGATTCTTCAAAGATGTGAGTGTGTTTTAGCAGCGGCTACATTGTCCATTTTACAAACAAGGTTAACTTAATACAACACTCTCTAAGCTTTAATAATTTCTTGCAGCATCTCAATGTCAAACCAACAGAAGAAAACAAGGCCTTCATGACTTTTGTTATACCACATGAGAAAGAGAATCTTTTGACTGTAAGCATTTACACCACAAGAGTTTACTACTTACTGTGGAACTAAGTGTTATTAATTTCACAACTTTTACGTTTTCTTAACCACGAAACAGGGCTTTTTCGCTGAGCTGCAAGACAGAGAAACCGAATTTGGAATCTCAGACATCCAACTTGGTCTCGCAACTCTTGAAGAAGTTTTCTTGAACATAGCAAGAAAAGCTGAACTCGAAAGCGCTGCTGTTGATGGAACAATGGTCACTCTCGACCTAACATCTGGTACCTCTGTCGAGGTAAGCTGACTATATGTCAGACATTCATATACATAGATAGAGAGATTTATAATGCCCGATCTAATGTGTTCCAATTCAATCCAATCTACAGATACCAGTTGGGGCACAATTTATTGGGATACCGGGAACAGAAACTGCAGAGAATCCACGGGGATTCATGGTTGAAGTGTATTGGCAACAAGACGAGTCAGGATCATTGTGCATCTCAGGACACTCCACTGAGATGGCAGTTCCCCAAAATGTTCCGCGGACAAATTCTGTTCCTCCAGTCAATGGTGGAGTAAACTTGTTGGGACGAAGAGGACGTAGACAACAAGTCCGTGGAATTGTTATTGATCCTGATTTTGTTCACCTTACTAGAAGCGGTTCCACTTCCCAACGTTCTTCATTGTGAAATGAAATCTAAGACACACACACACACAGGTCTTAACTTACCGGACTGGGCTCTACAGGTTTTTCAGTTTCATTTTATTTTGATGCGATACAAAATAATCACAGGCGTGTGATATCAAACTCGGTAATTATGATGTAAATAAGACAAGAATTTGTGGTCAAAAACCAAACAATTTATACTACTATGTCTATTTTATACTATGGTTATGGCCCAGTTTGACAAAGCAGGGAAAATTACATAAACATACAAGAAAAAGCTGTGATGTGAATCACAACAACATTCTGATGTAATCAACACTGAGCTAAAAACCCACTTCGATATATCTGCATTTAGTGACGCCATTTCTGTACATTAATCGGTCTTGATTATTCTGGTGCCTGAAACATAAATCAAAGAACCAGTATTGAGGAAGTTGTATATTATGAGAACCAAAAACCAAAAATGGTTTGAATTCATATGTCTACAATATACAATGTACCTTTTGTCCAACAGATTTGATGATTTGGACCAATAATCTATCTCCGGTTATACTTCTTACTCGTTGAATCAACTCAGACCGCGAGATTCTCCTGTCCTGTGAGTGGCAACAGTAACCAATCAATAGAATGTTTTAATGAGCATGAAACAGAGAAACCAAAAAGGTTGACTTACTTGCAGCTCTTTATAGTGCCTTTGAATGAGACGGATTTGAGATGGATTCAGAAACTTTGATATCGATTTGATCAATACCGGAAACGAAATCCAAGGCGAATTCGGATTCTCTAGATCAAAACAACAGTTACCAAATTAGTGAAATGAACAACTTGTAAATGTAAGAAGAGTAGAACAAAATTACATGTGGTGCTTACTTCGTCTCAAGGTAGATGGAGTTTTGATGCAGACAACAAACTCAGGCAAAACATGAGTATTCATGTGTGTGCTCCAAATAATATACTTCTTTGGAGATGTTAAACTGTCTATACCTGAATCGAACTCTATAGAACTCGGAAACGATTGAGTATTTGAGCCAATAACCTCTGAATTTCCCATAATAATTCTCGAAAACAGCAAGTATCTAACTCCGTCTTCGTCACATGATGATGAAGGATCCATAATATTCATGCTATACAAAATGAAAACATTAATGATTAGACTCATTGAAAATTATAAACTCATACTCAAAAAGTTCTTTTAAAGTGTTTTGTTGTTATTACCATTGAAGAGGAGCATTATCTGGTGACAAATATAAGCCATTGTTGTTACTAAACTGACTAAATCCATACATCATAATGGCTTTTAACTCTTCCTTTCCAACGCTGCAACAACCATATTTCACTCTAGCCGCTTCAGCCGCGGTTTTGTTCCCACCGCACGCGCAGCAACCGCTGTTTTTCTTGGCCACTGACTCTGTGTATATCTGAAAAGCTTTAAGCTTAGCTAGTCCCATTGGGGATTGAAATCCGTTCTTGAGAATTGATACAATCTGAAATCGATCGCCTAAGTGAGTTGTTAGTTTAGTTTGACAATGGCGATAGATTAGCTCATAGGCTTTATCGTCCTTATCCAACTCCATTAGACCGAGCTCGTTAGCAATTGAAGATGGTTGATCACAATCTGACAACTCTTCATTGCTTCTGCTTTCAGATGATTTCGTTGATCCTTCTTGTTCTTCGTATTGGTTTAGCTCTTTCGCCGGAAAGTAGAAACGGTTAACCGGAGTTTCTTCCGTTTTTGTATAATCCATTGCTGGGAGAAACAAAACAAAACACAAAATCAGAGTCATTGAAAACCAAAGTTCAAAAAAGAAACAAAGATTTCAGAATCAAACCTTATTCAGACGATTGTAGATGAATTAAAGATTTATAACTTTAGTGTAGTTTCTTGAGATAAGAGATCATAAAATGTTTTGGATTTCAGTTGGATAGATATATGTCGTATATTTATATAAATAGTGAAAACCGTTGTAGAAAGATTTCTTACTCTGTGTTCTTCTTATTTTAAGTCTTCCTGTTTCGGGTTTGTTGTTGTTTGTTTTCGCCTTTTTTTAATATTAAAATACGAATTATTTTCTGAAACTGGAGTGTCTTGTGCCTTTTCTTTTTTGCCGTGATGGAGAAGTATCCATATTCACACGATTACATTAATTCCACTTTACTATTTATTCTTTCTTTTATTAAGTTTCGATTAATCCCACTAAATTTACAAAATACGTGAATAAAAACCCACTGTTTTTTTTTTTGTCAAGAAAAAAACCATTGTATATGATTAGTAGTTTGACTATCTGAAATCGATTATTCGAATCCAATCACGAGAAAGTCTAGAGGATTGACTAGCTTTCTCACAAGAATTTGTTTCTAGTAATCTATTAAAAAAAAGGAAATTATTAGTTTTAGTTTCAGTTTGTTTTACCTTCTTTAAATATTACGTATTTAGCTCTTATTGTTAGGATTCGAGGTTTTATGTGATATGGTTACAAAACCACAGGCATTGATAAATAGTTGACATAATAAGAAGAAGATAAGAACTACTAATCGTTGATTTACATGATTAATTTTTAATGAATTGTTCTAGATACATGAGTCTATCAGTTAACTTTCATACAAATTCCAATCCATCAACGTATGTAATTATATATTAATGGCATTTATTTGGTACCTTAGTAAGTCCACTTTTGAGTGTCTGACAAAAAATCCACTTATTAAAAAAAAAGAAAAGAAAAAGATTACTATAATTGGGTCATGATAAGAACAGAGTCAGTAGTTTGGGGTTTGTGTCTCTGCAAGCGGCGCAAGCTGTTTTGGGAAAGTGCAAGGCCGGTCGTTTTACGTATTTGATTACAATAAGATGAAATTACCCTTGCACTAGAGGCGGTTGAAACTATAGGATGACCAAACTGCCCCTTGAAATCATAGATCAACGGCTGATAGAGACGTTAAATGGTTTTTTATGCTTACCAGAAATAGAAACCGTGGGGACTACGCCAGGGCTCATTAAATTAATAAAATTACATTAATAAGTGACAAAGAACGACATGTATTTTTTGTCTAACTAGTTCCTGCATGTTACAAACTCTGTTTTAAACTTAAAATGATTTAGATATGTATACTTTGTTAATGTTTGTTCAATAAAATCTAGTTCGCGGCAACAAAAAAAAAAAAAAACGAAAATGATGTTTTGTTTAAATTTAGTGATATTTTGACTATTTTATTCAAATTTGGTTTTCATTGTTTGTATTATATATAATCTTTTTTTATTGATTGATAAATTTTCTTTTTTCGCAGATATTGGAGTTGGGTTTCACCCCTTAAAGTCCGTCATTAAAATTTAATTCGATTATTGAGAAGATAAGTATTTTCGGCCCAATAAAAAAATTTCTAAAAGTTTGAAGGAATATTCCAGAATCTTGCAGGATTTTCCCTAAAAATTCAGGATAAAATCATAAGTTGATAAGGATAAATTTGAAATCTTATCATGAGGGAAAAGCAGTTCGAACCTATAAATAGGGGTCCATACTAAGAGAGATCCCCATCTTTTGCACTCGGAAAACCCGGAGCTACAGAAGAGAACAGAGCGAAAACAACGGAGCGAAGCGGATTTTCAGTTTTGACAATTTTATAGACTACTTTTTATAATCTCTGTTGTATTCATCTTACAAACATATTCAATAAACGAGGAATTTGACCCACGATAATATAAATTCTCATTGTGCTAACTCCAGTTAGAACAGTTGGCGCCGTCTGTGGGGACAAAATAATTCTTATATACGCACGTAAAAGTTTGAGATGGAAAGTAACAGACGAACGAAAACCCGAACAAAGATGGAAAGGCGCAGGACAATACTTTGGAGCGGAGAGATGGAATCCCGCCATCGGAGCAGAGATAGGAAACGAATATCTCAGAAAAAGGGGGTGTTCCGCCAACGACGGGTTCGGCGCAACCGGCAACAGGTTCGGTTTGGTTCAGCCGATTGTGAGTTTGGCGGAAAATGCCTCACTCCCATCAACCGAACGAATCATCGAGCAGCACCACAATACGGCACCCCAGAAACATTTGCGATCCTGCTTAAAGAGATGGAGCGAAAATTCAATGAATGTCTCGATGTCCTAAACGTAGCTTATGTAGAGTGCCAAGGAAGAACGACAGGCGAACCAGCGGAACAACGCCATGACCACGTAACGACAATGAATTACGCAGAGTTAGAAGAGGATAAGGTGGCTTACATAAAGAGACCTATTCTCCATAAAGTGCCAACCTCGAAAACAGAAACAAAGGATAGGAATTACAAACCAAGGCAGCATTAGAATATCAGAGAGATGAGAAAAGGAGAAAAACGGCCAACTTCAATATCAATACCCGCGGAAAAAACACCGCCCCCTCGGAGATTTGAGAAACGATATTATGAGGAAGAAATAGGGGAGGATAACTATTGCACTTACCTTAAAAGGCCTAGACACCTAACGTCGCAATGCAAGGTTTTACAGAGAATGCTGCTCACCAAATACCAAAGAGGAAAAATTTCCGATGACAGTCGTGGCCGTTAGAGATCAGGCTAGAATAGTAAATGGCAAAATATTGTTTTGCGAAGAAGCGATTACAAAGAATTGAAGAAGGGAGAAAGAGAGGATGATAGATCAAACGATAAGCGCTTTCAGACGAGTCCAAAAGGAAAGAACGAGAAAAATCAAAAGAAAAGGATTCCTCACTGATACTGAAACCCGTCAGCATGATTATGGGAGGGCAGTTAGTGTGTTGTGACTCGATTCGATCAATCAAGAAACAAGAAAGAAAGGCAACATCCTCCTCTAAATACTCACCTGACGCAAAAACGAGAGAGTGGACAAATGAATTTATCCCTCTAATATCTTTTTCCAAAGAAGATATGGAAGGGCTAAACAGACCACATGACGATCACTTGGTAATAGACCTACAAATAGCTAATTGCGCGGTTTCACACGTGTTGGTCGACACGGGAAGTTCAGTTAACCTCGTGTTCAAAGATACTCTGAAAAGAATGGGAGTCAAGGAATCGGAAATTAAACCATCGGTGAAACCTTTAATAGGGTTCAACGGAGAAGCAACAACCACTGTTGGAACAATCAAATTACATGTATGTGTCGCAAGGGTGACTAAGTAGATTAAATTCGTCGTGGTCGACAAACCCGCAATCTATAACGTTATCCTAGGATGCCATGGATTCATACAATGAAAGCAGTTGCTTTAACATATCATCCATGTGTCAAACTTCTGACACCAAACAGAATTCACACGATCAGGAGAAGTCAACGAGCATCGCGCTCATGTTACATCGCAGAACGAAAACAAGTATGAAGGGTTTGCTGAACAGAATTGAAGCTTGACCTACAAAGACATAAAAAAAATCTTATATGAATAAGCAATACTAAAGTTAAAAAGTACAAAAAGGCAAATCAAGCCAGATTGTTAAATGAAGGGATCCACGTAAACTCGTTAAAACTAAGCGAAAACCTATTTCTGAATAAACAAAAATGGAGTAGACCAGACCTTGAGAAAAGCAAATTGAACCTGTATATAGAAGAGAAGTTTGTAGAACCCGTCAAAATCACGTTACGGTCAAGCCAGACCTATCATATTATAACAAACCTATTCATCATTCATGACAAACAATGAAGAGTCAGACCGAGCCTGTGGGGCTAGAACCACACCGAGCCGAGCCCGTACTCATGTAAAGACGAATTCAAAGCAAAATCATCAAAGGCATGGAAAATTTGTACCTAGGATTGGTCAAACCGGATCTCTTCCTAATTTCATGACCAAATCTTTGAAATTTTAGACCTAAATAAGTTTGGCAAAATCTTGAACTATAAAAGGATGAAAAGTGAATAATGAGAAAAAGGTAAAGGAAAAACTAGAGGGGAGAGGAAGAACCTACTATCTGACCCAAGGAGCTATCGCCAAAAGTCACCAACGATCCCGTCTCAAAATCACCAAGCCGAGCCGCCTAATCTTGAAGTGACCGGTGAAATTTGCATAAACAAAAAACACATATCAAGAAGTCATGATAATCTGAGTAGGTAACAAGAAACTAAATAACAATAAGCATGCAATAACGAGCAAATTGCGCACGAATCATCGAAAAGTCAACGGAAAACCCAAATCAGATTTATGAGAAACTCGAACCGGATTGGGATTTTCAAAACAAACCCACAAAAATCAGGAAGATAACCATTCAAGAACTAAGCAAGCAACTCAATTTTCAGCTAAATACATAAATACTTGAACAAAAAAGATTGAGTAAAAGAATAAGCGAGCTAGATAGAGTTAAGTCCAAGAGAAGTCTCATACTTGGCCGCAAGAAGAAACTTGACAATGAATTTGAAGTACCACCGCCGAGCCCGTAGATTCCAAAGTCGAACCCGTTACAATAAGGAGTCGATGACAAAAGTAGATAAACAAAACAAGAAGATGAATGATGAACCCGTTACAAGAAATCTTCGAGCCGGTCACAACTCAAAGCCAAACACCGAACCCGCCAACCTAGCCGAAACCGCTATCCTAGTCGAACCCGCTATCCTAGCCGAGCCCACAAAACGTCACAAAGACCACCAAACCCGAGCCACGAAGGAAGGAATACAGTCGAATTTTAAGAGATTAAACCTTTGAAGCCTTAAAACCCAAATAAAGAAGAGCAGTGAGCTAAATCTGCCAACGCACCAAACTGAGCCAAGCCCGCTGAAGCACTGAACCAAGTCCACCCAATTGCCAAATCGAACCTGCCAAGACCGAGCCCATCGAGACCGAGCCGAGCCGCCAAAGAAAGAGTGGAGCAAAAACTTTGAGAGGTAAGAAAAAAGAACAAAGAATGGTAAGATCCTCTTAAAATGAAAAAAAAGCTTCCAAACTTTTAAAAATGGGCCTAGAGAAAAAAAAACCCAATAATGAGAGATCCACCAAGCAAAAGAAATGAAAAAAAAAGGAAAAAAAAAACTAAAGTTAAATCAGAAGATTGAATTTAAAGTCAATTTAAATTATTACGAAGGACATTTTTGGAACCTGAAATTCAAAAACCTTACTTCAGTCATTGAATTGGAAAGACAATTTTTGGTGGTGGAATTCACTCCTTAAAGCTCGTCATTAAAACTTAAAATGATTATTGAGAAGAGAAGATTTTCAGCCCAATAAGAAGAATTCTAGAAGTTTAAAGGAATATTCTAGAATTCAGCATGATTCTCCCTAAAAATTCGGGATAAGATTTTAAATTGATAAGGATAAACGTGAAATCCTATCAAGAGGGAAGAGAAGTTGGAACCTATAAATAGGGGTCCATTCTAAGAGAGATCCCCATCTTTTGCACTCGGAAAACCCGAAACTACAGAAGAAAACGGAGCGAAAACAACAGAGCGAGGCGGATTTACAGTCTTGACAATTGTAAAGATTACTTTTAATAATCTATGTTGTATTCATCTTACAAACATATTCAATAAACGAGGAATTTGACCCACGATAATATAAATTCTCATTGTACTAACTCCGGTTAGAACATCAGAGAACACTCTCGTCTACTCATTGCAAACAATAGTTTATATATGTATGTTTTCATTCATATATATATATATATATATATATAATAAAACCACACATCAATTTATTTGACAATTAAAATTTGCTAATTTATTCGCTATATCCCAAATTTTATACCCTACAATCTTAGGCAATAGTAGTATTTTCTAACGTTAAAATGGTATTATTATGGAACACATAATTTCTTTTTTGTCCACAACTACTTATATTCATTAATCAAATCATGAAATACATAGATAATAACGGTAAATACCTCATTGCCAACAAATACAATATAAAGTAGAGTTCAAATATAACATAAAACAAAGATAAAAGCCTAATTGAAGGAGACTCACGCATTAAGGCTAAGAGATAGATAATGGATATAAGTTTTTGAATCTGTATAGACTTCAAAAACCATCTGAGTTTAATTGCCTTAAAAAGCAGTAGAACAAATAAAATAGCTCTTAATTTTTTTCGGATCGAACATTGACAAACAAACTCCTTAGAGGAGATGAATTTTTTTAAATAGCTCTTAGCTTCTAAGAATTTTTTTTTTTTTTAAATAGCTCTTAACTTCTGAGAAATTTTTTTTTTAAATGTTTTTGTCAGTGAACTGTACTGAAATTCAGCACAACTCTTGAAATGCACATCCATATATCAGTGTTTTCAGTTACTTTTTTTTGTCACAAAAAATGTCTTTTTTTGGCTTATAAAAAGCCCACCCAAAATGGATGGGTATTTTTCCATTGGATTTCTATCGTCAGGCTTTTTCAATTTATTTTTGAAATCCATCATGTTATCTTTTCTTATACCTCAAAGGGTTTAAGATTTACTTTAAAAAAAAAAAATTCTGGTTAGGAAAACAGTAAAATTGGTACTCAAATGCTTGACCAAAGATATTTTTCCAAGGGCTTAAGATTTCTTACTTCTTCTTTTATTTTTATCTTAAATTCACTAGGTTATGTAGAAGTTGATATTTAGCGTAATCAGCTGACTACGCACAAGATATCTGAAAATATAATTATAATGCATGAATTCGAGTGGTGACTGGTACAGACAAAGTTACTATTTTGGTTGAAAATCAACTAAAAAGTCACTTTAAAACTATCTATTGTGAATATATATACTGACTATTGCGTATATATACTATATATACAGTGCAGGTGTGAAATCATCAGTTGAAGATCTGATTATTGCGTAAAGACTGCACGTTATATAATTCGTGAAAATTGTTCATCATACGAATAATTAGTGATAAAAACAAATTTCGCTATGGAATTATATATTCTTATCTTTTTGTCCATTTTTTTCTCGGAGAGGAATTATGTATTCAATTTAGATATTCTCTTGTTACATACAATAGTTATTAACTGACAAAAAGGACAATTCCGACAAAACTCTTTTGCCTTAGATAATGTGAACATAAATCCAAATCATTTGCTTCGTTCAACAACTGACAAAACAAAACCCTATAAATTTTTATTTAAAACCATTACAGAAAGAGAATAGATATACCAAAATGCTCAACATTTTAGATACAATAAAAAGAAAAAAAGGGTAATTAAAACTGATAAGACATTTTTCAAAAAACGAAAAATGAAAAAAAAACTCCTGAATTAATAAAAAAGCACTATATAATTCTATTGCATAAGCAAACTTCGGATGAGTGCAGCTTGAGCTGAATCAGTTGATTCCAAAAGTTGCGACAATCTTTCACTAAGATCATCTACTTCTTTGCTTAAGTTCCTTATGTAACTACATGTCTCTTGTAATACCCTCGATGCTGATACCTGTAATGAATTACCAAAATGCTATATCATTTATTTGATATATAATACGAATGATCTTATAAACTTTACAAAAAATTGTATAATTCTTAATCTGAATGAAAGAGATTTAACTTCAAGGCTTCTAGCTTCTAGTGATGAAGATAAAAAAATTGAAATGAAGAAGTGATAAGATAATTGTACCTTTCCAGAGCGTCTGTTGTTACCAAGTTCAGGAAGAAGACGATGAAGCTGAAGGACAAGATCGTTGATTTGCTCTTCTGTGATCATGGAGCCTCCGGTTTGTGATCTAGACCGTGATCTTCGGTTAGACATTATGGTAAATTATAGCTATAAATTCTGTGAATGTTTCGTTTTATTAGCTTTAATCGATCGATCAGTATAGATATGTTTACGTAAGTCTTTCGTTTGGTTATTTTATATTATAAGAGTGAAAGCAAGAGAAGAATGAAGGAGGGATATTTCAGAAGCGAAGAGGTTGCAACTGTATATAGAATAAACATGAATGCTTTCAACTTCTGTTTATATAGAGCATTCTCGTCCATTTTGGCTTCATGGAATTTTTTTTTTTTTTTTTTTGTCACAAGCTTCATGGAATTATTTATTAAATAAATACAAGTAAATATATATATATATATTGTTAAAATATACATATATTTTCTTCTCTCATTTTTCCTAAAATGGTAATATCTTCAAGTCTAGCTAAATTAATGGGTAACTAGATTAACAGTTTAAAACTCTGACTAGTGCTTATTCCATGGATATACAGTAAAATTGAAAATTTCACGTTTATATTATTAAATTTCACATTCACATGATAGATGTATACATGAATATACAATATAACTTCTATAAATTAATACTTGATTACTTAGTAAATATATTATAAATTAATAAAATTATACAATGTCAATGTTACAGAATTCAGTTATTTTTCTCTCTTCTTCTTCTCTTTTTGATACAAAGAACTCTAACTCTCACCTAAAACCATGAATGAAAAAGTCTCTGGAACTCAGTGATCTCTTGAAGAAGATCATTACAACAACAAACTGAAAGAATAATCACTCAACACAACTAATTCAATCTAGAATCAGCTCAAATAATGAGAAGAATGGATGAAGAATCACCAGCGCGTGAAGAACTCATCCTCGCTATAACTCACGTGCCAGAGATGATAGGGATTAATCTCTATAACGACAAATTGATAACCAGATTGGTAAGCTATGATTTATTTAACTGAAATCAGACTAAATATTTGAGCCTCTGAATGACATAGAGTCTTATATGCCTTTATATATCCTTCTGATCATGAATATAATCTTCAAATCGCCACCTTAGTCTTGATCATCTTCTGGTACTTGGTGGATCCTTCCTCTTTCGAGAACCTACTGCTTCGAGATTCGAAACATCTTTAATGCTTCCTAAAGCTTGTAGATTGGAAAAACCTTAGTAAATATCAGATGGGTTGTATGCAGTTGGTATATTATGAATTTGAAGAATACCATCATTGATGCAGTCCTTTATGAAGTGATACTTCACTAACATGCTTGCTTCTGTCATGGTATACTGCATTCTTTGCAAGTGTGATTGCACTCTGAGAATCACAATGAATTGTGACTTGGTCTTGAGGATATCTAAATTCTTCTACTAATCATTTCAACCATATTGTTTTCCTTGTTGCTTCTATTAAAGCAACATTTTGCTTATGTGGTTGACAAAAGCCACTACTTTTTGAAGCCTTGATCTCCAGATAATCATGTTTCCTCATGTTGTAAAAATCATCCCATATATAGACTTTATCTTGTCTAAATCTGTTGCATAATCTGAATTAATGAATCCTTATATCTCAAATTTTCCTTCATTCATGTAGCTCACACTTGCTGAAATAGATATTTTTATGTATGGTCATTAAACTGCTTGCCAATGATCCTTTATCGGTTTGCTCATGAAATGACTAATCATTCCAACTGAATATGCAAGGTCTGGTCTGGTGCAAACCATCGAGTACATGATGCTTCCTACAACACTTTGATATGGAATACTTCTCATAACACCATGTTGATCTTTTACTTCTTTTTCAGTTGTTGAATGGAGTTTAAACCTTGCTTTGAATCTCGGTTTCTCTACATATGCAATACCAGCTTTACGTTTAGAAATCCACTTACAGCCTATTACCATTTTATCCTTAGGTTTGTCTATGTAAATCCAATTCCATTCTTCCATCATGAGAACATTCTTCATCAGCTGCCTTAGTCCATTTATCACTGTGTGGATCCTTTAATGCTTTTGCATAACTCGTTGGCTCATTAAAACATGCATCCTCTGTTAAATAACACACAAACAAAGAAAAATTATCATCATCCTCATTATCCTCACATTCATAGTCCTGAAACCTGATTGGAGGAGTGATTTATCTCCTTGTCCTGTCTCTTGCCAAGTTGTACAAGTCAGTATCTAGTTGTTGATTATCTTGAATCTCAATTTCTATAGGTGTTCTCGTACGTTCTGTGACTCCTTGAGCTTCATTTCTCTGAATGCTCTGACTAGCTCCATCTTGAACTGAGATTCTTTGTTCCTGTACTTGATGAGAATATGTATCATTAACAAACTTGTTAGTAATAACAAATTCTACATTTGAATGAGAAACTTGCTTGATTTCCTTGAACATGATATCTTTTTTTAATACCATATTTTGACTTATTATGCATCTGTTTTCATCAATTAACCATACCATGAAACCTTTTACTCATTTTGGGTAGCCTATGAAGACTCCATCATTTTCCATTGGCTCCAACTTGCCTTCATACACAAGATAGCTAAATCTTCTTAGGTTGCTTAACTGTGGCATTGCTGATATCCATTTCTTCTCTAGAACCTCAAAGTTTAATCTGAAGCTAGATATCTATTAATCAAAATATTGTTGTTGATGCTCCTTCAACCCAAAACCTTTTTTCTGAACCATTTTCGCTTAATATGCTCCTTACTCTATTCATAATGGTTCAATTTAGCGTATTTGCTACACCGTTTTGCTGAGGTGTATATGTACTACTTCTATGCTTCACAATTCCTTCTATTTTGCAATAATTGTTGAATTGTTAATTACAAAATTCTAAACCATTATCTGTTCAGAGTAGCTTGAGTTTCCAATATGATTGCTTCTCCACCATAGATTTATATTCTAATAAATTCTTGAATACCTCATCTTTTTATTTCAGAAAGTAAATCCAGACTTTTCTTGAGTAATCATCTGTAAAGGTGAGGAAATACTGACATTTTCTGATACTTGGTGGAACATTGGGAGACCCTCAAAGATGTGAGTGCACATAATCAAGCTAGTACTTTGTTACGTGTGTTTTACCAATAATACAGTCTTCACAAAATCCTATGTCTGAAGCTTTGTTGTGTTGAAAACAACCTTTCTGACTTAAAATCTGCAATCTTTTTTGTCCTATATGCTCCATGCAACTATAAAAAAGACGAGTATCATCTTTGACCTGATGAGATTATTGGGAACTGCTTGATGTTTAATCTTGATCCTTGACAGCTACATTACTGTGATATGCAACATAGTCCTTTGATACATTTGCTTTAGCAAGCAATGTATACAACGAGTGATACCTTTTCTTTTTCATGATCACATTACATCCGTTAATCACCTTCAAAATCCCATTTTCTCCTTTGAAGTCCCCTCCTTTTGATTCAAGTGTTCCAAGAGATATTAAATTCCTGAAAATCTGAGGCATATATCTCACATCATGTAACACAATTTTGTTGTATCATCATTAGTGAATCTTATAAAACTTATTCCTTGAACTTCCGAGAGAGTGTTTTTTGCCATTTTTACTTTTCCTCTTGTGGTTTCTTTGAAATTCATGAAAACCTCTCTTCTTTGAGTTATATGAAAGGAACAGTTGGTGTCCATTATCCATTCTTCACTATTTGCATCATCTTGAGACAAATTATCTTCTGATGCAATAAGACCTACCAAATCTTTTGAATCATCTCTTTCTAAAGATGGTTCTCCTTTCCATTGGTTACATGAATGTTGCTTATTTCTTTCTAAGCATTTGTAGCATTGCTTCTTGTGATGATATGTCTTGTCGCAAATCTAGCCATCTCCCTTTCCCCCTTTCTCTCTTGACTTTGATCGAGACTTGCTTATCCATTTTGCAAAACTGACACTCTTAGTTTCAGATCTTCCTTTAGCATAGAATTCATCTCCATTACAGTATATTTGACTTGACTTCTTTAGTTTCACTTCTTTTGATTTAACCGCAATAACAACAGCATCAAACTTGAGCTTATCTTTATTGTATGTACTCTCTTATATGTTGTAAACCTATGGAAAAGATCTCAATAAAATTATTGCATGAGCCTAGCATTTTCTTCAACTTCAATATGTAGAGACCTTAGGTCTACTACAAGCTTTAAGAAGTCATTGACATTTTGATCTATAGTCTTGTTTTCCTAAATCTAAAAATAATACACTTTCCAGAGACAATATATATTATATTAGGTAAAGAAGTTGGAATATATAATATGTCTAGAGCTTCTATTGTTTCAATCGTTGTTGTATAGTTTTCTATCTTCCTTAGCACTTGATTATCAACAATTAAAAATATCTGATTTAAAGCTTGCTCATCTTTGTCTAATCTTGCTTCTTCTTCCTCCATGATCTTCTTTTTAAGCTAAGGATCTTTCTCTTCTTCTTCCGTCAGAACTCGCGGAGTATAAGGCTTAAGAACGTCATTCAAACCTAGAATTGTTAGACTTTTGATCATCTTCTTCTTCCACAAGTTGTAATCTTCATTATTATTGAACACTGCAATCTTTGACTTATTCTTCGATGAAACCATCTTCAGTTTCTTCTCTTACATAATCTTGTCTCAGAGATCTTAATACATATTTTGATACCAAATTGTGAAACTCAAGATGAGTTTCTTATAGCTTTCTTTGAACTTCGAAAAACTAAAGCAGAAATTAAAAGAACATGCACGGCAATATTTATGAGTTTAGATCTCAGATTTAAGATTCTACATCTCATTGGTGATAAGTACTGGAATCCACTATCAACTCTTTAAACTTAAACTCGAACCGAGTTTGATTACATAATTCACTCACCCAAACTCTCTGCTCACTTTTCTCTGTTCTTCTTCTTTTCTATCTGATACAAAGAACTCTATCTCTCAACCCAAAACCATGATTGAAAAAACTCTTTATAAAAGAACCTAGAGATCTCTTGAAGGAGATCGTTACAACAAATAACTGAAAGAATAATCTCTCATCAAACTTAAATAATTCAATTTAGAATTAGCTCAAATAATGGGAAGAATGGATGAGGAATCACCGACGCATGAAGAACTCGTCCTCATTATGACTCACGTGCCAGAGATGATAGGTTTTAAGATCTTTAACCAAAAATTGATAACCAGATTGGCAAGCCTCTCATTTGCTAAATCAAAATCACACTAAATACTTGAAGCCTCTGAATGACTTAAAGTCTTTTATGTCTTTATATATTCTTCTGATTATGACTATAATTTTCATATATATATATAGGGGTTGATTGGGAATGATTGTGATTGCTCTAAAAAGCAAAAAAATTTTGAAACAATAAAATTAAGCCAATCATAATTGAAGTTTTATCTTGGCTTTCATTTTTGTGGAAGATTAAATTTTTATTTAATGCAAGTTTTTTTGCAGTAAAAAGGCAAAAGTTTTTTTTTTAAACGAAGAGGAGAAAAAGAGTATTTATATTTACATGTGTTAACCTCAAATCAACTTTTTTCTATCAACCTTACTCTTATAATTGGATCGATATAGCCAAAACCTATATCCTAAAATTCATTTTTTCCTTCCCCTAGCATCAGGGAGGAATCGGACCCAGGTGCGTAAGGATTTGTAAGGTGTCCACTACACTGGGCCACATGTCCTCGGCAACCTCAAATCAATTTTTATTATATCAAAAAAAATTTTAATATTTTTTTATTTTAGATATTTCTTATTTTTATTTATAATTTTATAGAAATCTGTTATTAAAATTTTCAGCATCTATATTATTATTTTTAGATATTTATACTTTAATCTAAACCATTTTACATTAATTATAAATTTATTTTTTATTAAAGATTATTAATTTACTATTGTTTATTAAAAATATATTTTATATATGAATCTACAAACATGTATGTTACTACTTTATATATATATATATATATATATATATATATGATTTAATCTAAAATATTATATATCTACTATAAATTTACAGCATTTATGTTTAAAGTTTTACCAATCAAGCATTTTTTAAAAATCAAAGTTATATATTTACGCCGAATTACTCTCATTCTGATGGTTAGGATGATCCAGCAAATGACTTGGTACCAGGGTTCAATTCCTACCCGCTGGATTATGGTAGCTAAAAAAGGAAATTTTAGAGGTGAACTTTAGACTATGGATTGGGTCTTGTCGATTCAATGTTGACAAAAAAAAACTATAAATTTACATCAAAAAAATCTACAACTAAAATTAAGTAAAGTTTGTACTTTGTATAGGAAATTATCCATGTTAAATCAAAGTTCATAGCTGGTATAATCAAATTATACGATCAGAAATTATTAATACTATAAACATCTACTATTAGTAAATATTACATATATATAACAGAGGAAGTGTTTTTGGTCTAATAGTTAATTTCATCTCTACTGGTTATCCTACCAAAATTCAACTATATAGAATCGGGAAAAATGTCAATTTAACATCGTAAGTACCGAAAATAGTTGATTTAACCTTGAATTTTGAATGTGGTTGATTAAACCTTTACAATTTCGTTGACTTTAAAAAACCCTCATCTTTGTGTTGACTCGGCCAATTGAACCTTCTGATAATCCCAAATCGAAATTGCAACTAAAATCAAAAGCCAAATTGATTTTTTTGAAATTCGATTCACTTTTTATCTTTATTCTGAAGTATCAAAGACAACATTTCAAACTGACGAATTTGAGCTCATTCTTGAAAGAAAAGAGAAAATCAAGCTTCCGGGTTCTTTAGAACGGAGGTAAAAAGTGAATCGAACTTCAAAAAATCAATTTGGCTTTTGATTTCAGAATCAATTTTAATTTGGGATTATCAGAATGTTCAATTAGCCAAGTCAACACAAAGTTAAAGATTTTTCCAAATGTCAACAAACAATTAAAGTTTTGATCAACCACATCTAGAGTTCAAAATTTGATCAACTATTTTCTGTATTTACAATGTTAAATTGACATTTTAGCCATATAGAATTGTTTAATTTTTTTGTTTGGAGTTTTAAGGGATAAATTTATAAATTTTCAAAAATTAGTTTGTAAGATTTATAAGAAATACACATTTCCATATAATCCAACTAAAATAAGAGAATATAATCAATTTAGTTCCACAATTATTTTTTTGTTATTCAAATTTCATATTTCTCCATGTATCACAAGTGGCCAACATTGAGAACAGGACTGATCATATGCCATATTTTAGTGTATTATTAAAAAGGTGATGCTTGAATCTTAATTATATTAGGAAGATACCTTTTATCTAATTTTTGTCACGAGGAGAATATTAGCATTTCAGAAAAATTAATAGACCAGGAGAATATGCATGGCTCTGAATAATTAACTTGTCATAATGTCACACTCATCGGCAGACTTGCATAATTTCTGGAATTAGTGATGAACAAAACATTTGTACTGATATAAAATACCGTTTTTGTTTCCTGTTCTAACTAATTTTGTATCATACATTATGTCGGATTTAAATACATACTTGATCACGTACATATATTAATGTGAGCCATATACAGACAAACATTTTTTTTAGTCAATAATTAGATCGATAAGACCTGATCCATAATCTAAATTATAAAGTTGAAACTTGCACACTTTGTTTATAAGAAATAACTCTTCTTGATGCTTAAAAAATATAACTCAAAAAACTAAACACCCAAAGTCTTACCTTTGGTCACAACTCAACCAAGGTATTTATAGGCATTAACACAACTTGTTAATTTCTTTTTCATATTAGAAATAGTTCCTTTAATTCCTAATATTGTTTTCTTATTAGGAATAGTTCCTTTTATTCCTAATCTTAGAAAATATCTTAATCTAAGTATTTTTCCTAAATTACTAGAAACTTGACCACCAAGAAATTGTTGAATACTTTGAAGCTTATCCAATAAATCACATCTCTAAAACCTCTTTTTTAAGCTACTATAATACAACGGGTAGAAATCGAACATGATGCTAAGTCATTAACTGGATCATTTTAATCACTAGACTGAAAGCAACTCGGGACAGACAAACATATTTAATTCTATTTTATTTAAGATGTAATTAAAAAATATATATAATATTTGTAGCTTCTGTTTTGAGTGTTCCTTAGTTTTTTTTCCTGTCTATCTTTCATTTATAGTTTTATATCCTGTAGATCAATCAATTGATTAATTGCAAATTTGGAATAATCAATTAGTTTATTTGATATAATACTCAATTAGAACCATATAACCAGAGTTACAATTTGTCTCCCGGATCGGAGTAAACAAACAAATTAGATGTAAAAAAAATCAATGATAATTTAATCTAGGGGGAATTGTAAAAATGTCTCTCAAAAGAAGATATTTTCATCATTGTCCCCATTTTTGAACATTTTCAAAAAATGCCCCTCATTATAGAAAGGGATCAAAATACCCTTACATTATAATTTTTTATATTTTTATACTTTTTAAAAAAAATTTAATAAACACTTTACAAATTTTCTTTCCATTTAAGAAAATTTTTTTCCGCCATAAAATTTTATAAGAGAGCTTATAAAATTTATAAGGTATCTTATAAATTTAGAAGGTGTTTATAAGAAATTTATAGGTTTTTATAAAAAATTTATAAGATACTTATTAAACATTTATATGGTGTTTATAAAAATTTAAAAGGTGTTTATAAATATTTATGAGGTATCTTATAAATTTATAAGATGTCTATAAAAAATTTCTAAGGTGTTTATAAAAATTTATAAAGTCTTTATAAAAATTTATAAGGTCTTTATAAAAATTTATAAGGTCTTTATAAAAATTTATAAGGTGTTTATAAAAAATTATATGGTGTTTATAAAAATTTTGTAAAGTTTTATAAGTGAACTTATAAAAAAATTTTGGCGGAAAATTTTTTTTTTTGACAGGAAAATTTTTTTACAAAAAGAAATTTTGGAGGGAAATTTTTTCTTTTGGCGGAAAATTTTTTTTTCTGCGGGAAAAGTTTTTTTTCTAAATAAGTAATTACAAAAAAAAAATTTGTTAAAAATTTTTTGAGGGTATTTTCGTTATTTTTTATTATATAAAACATATTTTGAAAAATTAAATTCTAAGGAGTATTTTTGTGAAATGGTACATTGAAAAAGACATTTCTTAAAATTCATTGTAATTAATATTTGGTACATGTACACATTGACAATTTAAATCTTTTCTTCTTATCATTTGATTCTCAATACAACATGCATGTAAAGAAATAATTTATTCAAAAAAAAAATATATATATACAACATATAAAGAGATAAGGGTTCTGTTAATAGGGATCACAGTCGCAAAGGGAAGTCCCCTAGTCTTTCATCTGCTTTTTGCAGATGATAGCCTCTTTTTTGCAAGGCAAACCGGGATGAGGCTACAACTATATTAGGTATTCTCAAAAAATATGAAAAGGTTTCAGGACAACAAGTTAATTTCAGTAAATCTTCAATACAGTTTGGACACCTAGTAAACGAGGATACTAAACAAGAAATTCACAATATTTTAGAAATACAAAATCAAGGAGGAATGGGTACTTATTTGGGACTTCCGGAGAGCCTAGAAGGGGCAAAAACGAAAGTTTTTGCCTTTGTAAAAGAGAAACTTCAAGATAGGATAAATAGTTGGTCATCAAAATTTCTCTCTAAAGGGGGTAAGGAAGTGCTCATTAAATCGGTATTAACAGCTTTACCAACTTATGTTATGTCATGTTATCAATTACCCAAATCGATCATTGTCAAACTAAATTCGGCAATTGCTAACGTTTGGTGGGGAAAATCCAGAAATTCAAAAGGTATCCGTTGGATTAAATGGAAAATCTTTGCAAGGGGAAGCATAAAGGAGGATTAGGCTTTCGAACTCAGGAGGAATTTAATTCGGCGCTGTTAGCAAAACAATTATGGAGAATTATAGAAAGACCAGAGTCACTTCTAACAAAAATTTTAAAAGGAAAATACTTTAGGAAAATAGATGTTCTGGATCCAATCAAGGTATACAACCCATCATATAGTTGGCGAAGCATTGTTTCAACTAGATCTCTGGTTAGTAAGGGCATAATAAGAAGAATTGGGAATGGAGAAAAAACATTAGTATGGAACGATCCATGGATACCAGATGTAATACCGCATCCAGCATCGGGACAAAGTCCCAATATTTTTCCAGATTTAACAGTTAGCCAATTAATTGACCCAGACACTCGAACCTGGAGAGAGGCTCTAATTTATCAGTTTATGACACCTCAGAATGCAAGCATTATCTTGGGAATCCATTTATCACGACATTCAAAAGAAGATTATTGGGGATGGCACTTTTCTAAGTCCGGGAAATATTCTGTCAAATCAGGATATTGGGTGGAACACAACATATCCCTTTTTGACATGGGTCAACATGGACCAAATATTAGAGCCCTCCAAGAAATGGTTTGGAAACTCGAATGTCCTTCAAAAGTGAAACATTTCATATGGCAAGCACTTTCGGGGGGTATAGTAATTAAAACAAAGGTACAACAAAGAGGAATTAACTGTGACTCGTTATGCTCCCGATGTGGCTTTGACGGGGAAACGATTAACCATGTGTTATTCGAATGCCCTTCAGCTTTTCGAGCTTGGGCTGTTTCCAATATACCATTAACTCACGAAAAGTTCCCAGGGCCTTCTGTTTACTAATATGGACTTTCTCTTTTGAAGGGTACCAGAATTAGTAGATAAGAAGAGCTTCTCATGGATACTATGGTATCTTTGGAAAGCTAGAAATGATAAAGATTTCTCGAATCTAGACCGAGATCTACGAGAGGTAGTTCGCTTAGCTGAGGCTGAAGCAGACTTATGGTTTCAGGCCCAAGGTAGGGTCCAGGTGAAACCATTAACATATGAGATTTCCCATGATCCATCTTGGGACTTTCAGTCCCGCCCATTGATAGGTTCTCCAGGTTTCACGGGTTACAAATGTTATGTGGACGGGACCTGGAAGGATTTCGAGTACTATTCGGGTCTGGGATGGATATACTTCCCAGATGCAGCTACTGGCCTATGTATAGGTGCCCGAGGAATTCGCCGCAGCCTCTCCGCTTTACATTCCGAATTTGAAGCAATACTTTGGGCAATGACTTGCTTGATCGAGATGAATATCACTGAGGTGGCAATAGCATCACACTGCTCAGAAGTTTCGAAGATGGTCTCTGATCCAGACGACTGTCCGGCTTTCAAGGAGTACCTAGAAGACTTCACCCGCCTCAAAAATCTTTTTCGTGCTTTTTCCATATTTTGTATACCTCGATCTTTAAACTATAAAGCTGATCTTCTTGCCTGTTCGGTTAGAGGGCTTTCGAGGAATTTAACTTTTGTAGACTCTTCGCCACCAAATCGGCTTCCCCAAGTATTTTAATGAACTACCCAAATTGACAAAAAAAATAAAGAGATAAAGGTTCTATCGAAGTGTCAAATTGGTTGGTTATGCTTTCAAGTTCATCTTTTACTGGAAGTAATGTACTTTTCTCTCCTGTCATTCTTTGCTATTTAGTTTGTTTTGGTTTTACCTTCAATGTGGTTTCGTGCAATTATGGCTCTTGTACTTATTTTTTTCTGGTACGTTGCTTATTTGTCTTTTATGAAATACTTATTTTCACATAAGAAGCTTGCCATCAGCTTAATCTTATAGCAACTCTAATGGTAACACTATTTTTGGTGTTGAAATTACACCAAATTTGGTGTTTTGGTGTTCTACTTTTTCTTTAAACTTTAACCACAACACCAAATATAACATTAAAAATATTATTCTCTATTATTATATTATTAAATAAAAAATGAAGAATTTTAAGAAATATTATTTTCCTTGTACCCTTTTGCAAAAATACTTTTTGAATCTTGTTTTTGCAAAAAATGCCCCTCTCTAAGAGAAAATGATGAAAATGCCCTCAAAATAATTTTTATTAAATTTTTTTTATATAAACTTTTTTTTCCCACCAAATGTTTTTTCCCGCCAACTATTTTTTTGACTCATAATGTTTTCTAAAAAATTTTATAAGACTTTATAGATATCTTATAAAACTTGATAGATAATATTCTTATAGCTAATGATTTGGTACCATGATTCGATTCCTACATGCTGCATTATGGTAGCTTAAAATAGGAATTTTAGAGGTGGAGTTTATGCTATGGATCGGGTCTTGTCGATCCAATGTTGACAAAAAAATGAAAAACCAAATTTGATATGATTTAAAATATATTAATAAATAAAAGATAAAAAATAATAATATTTTAAGTTTTAGTGTGATGAATAGTGTCACACCAAATTTGGTGTGTCACTGTAACAATTACACCAAATTTGGTGTTTTAGTGATTTTTTAGTGTATTTTACACTAAATTTGGTGTTTTGATATCTCATTTAAATTGCCCTTAATGTAGTTTCTAATAATGTCAATCTTCATATTTGAGGTAGTATATTACTAGTGTATATATATATATATATGTGTGTTTTAGTCTAATCTATTTGGGATTTTATATATTAGATTCTCTTTTTGGAGTATAATCTCTACAAGAATTTTGTATTCGGCGGATTTTTGTATTCGAACTTTATATTTTATAGTGGTTTTAATATAATTTAGACAAGAAAAAAGAATAAAGAAATGTCGTCGTTATTCAACATCTTACGTCATAAACAAATTGTATAAATAAGATTAAGTCAATGTTTCTAATTCGGGCAGCGAACCAAATTACTAACAATCTATCCATCAACTAATCTTTGTTTTTTCAACATTTTTATACACATTTTCTTCAAGTCCTATAGAGAAATGTTCATCAATATATATATATATATATATATTACTCAATATATTCCCTAACTTTAATTAAAACTTTCAAACATAATTAGATTAAGTAGTAATCATAGGATTGCGGGTTAATATTTTTATAAAATATTAAATTCAGGTTTTAGAGAATTTTATAGTTAGGGAATTTCAGCATTGTATCCGGATCCAAATAATGATTAAATCGACATGTTAACTGCTTCAAGTGTGGGTTTGAGTCGGATCTCAAAATATTTGATTAATTTAAATTTAGAGAATTACATTTTGATTTATAGGAGTCCCATTACCCAAAGTCAAAATTCTTCAACCATTTTACTAATATCTTTGACCAACTGAACAGGAAAGTATCATTCTGTAAAATTCCTAAAATATAAATTTAGGTCCCAGCCTTTTTTTTTTAACTATGATATTTTAAGATTCTTCATAAAAAAAAAATTGACAGAAAGATTCTTCAAGATTCATCATAGTTGTAACATCCTTTTTCTGTCGATATGCAGAGATCCCAAAGAAAAACACTTACGAGTATTTCATTGTTCTCAGACACGGCCTAATAATCACCAATGATAATTTATCATAATCGCATTGGATTTTTTTTTTTTGCGATAACTTCAACCTATATTATTGACACATCCTATTTTTTGTCAGATATATCTTTTAATTATATATTATTAACTATGTTTTTGGTTAAAGTAGAATAATTATTAACTGATCGTCAATTTTGAAATGTAGTTTGCCACATCAAAATTATACTTAAATAAATAGCAAATTATTCTGTTGTTAAAAAAAATTGATATATTGGTTGACAGTTCACTCTAATTACCTTTTTTTTTTTTCCTTTTTGGAGAGTTTGAGTCTTTCCCTACGAAAACAATTTTTGGCAATCCATATATGTCAATAGTTATAGTCTTATAGACTTTCGTAGATATATATGCGTTTCGGAAATTAGTCTGGTTTTTTTTTTTTTTTTGTAACTCATTAGTCTGGATTTAAACCTAGAATTTCTCGGAATATTAACAAAAAAATTATTGTTTCCATAAATAAATAGGTTTGTCAATATTTCTTTAGGTAATTTTCTGAAAGAATTGATTCATGAACAAAGAAGATCGATTCATAAAATGGTCGAAAGTTATCTTGTGTTTCCAAAAGACTCTGCTCCATAAACAAAAGCAGGAGTTTGTGAATCAAATCAATATATATATATACACAGTTAAACCTCTTTAAATTAATACTTGATAAATTAATAATCGTTAATAAAAAATTTCATTCAAGATTAAATTTTTGGTTTGATTAGTATATTGATAAATAAACAATCACTATAAATCAATAAATGAAAATATAATTACAACGTTATTAATTTTATCTGTGTTTGAATGTATATATTTAGGGATATATACTCGACAGTGTACATTTTATTATGGTTGTTAGCCCGTAACTCTAAACTATTGGTTAGAAAAAAACACATGGACTCATTAGGTCACAAAATTATTAGCATAGCATTAAGCGTTAGAATATGTTAATTCAGTTATGATTTACGTAACAATTAATAAAGGCTTAAAACAATAATATAAGCAATAGATACATAAACATGTATCTTAATTTGTTCGGAAATAAAAAAACAAGTGCTCTTTGGACAGGTCAAAGCAAGCACATCTTACAGCTTGTAGTATTATAGTATTTTGTTTGTGGTACCAACTTGTGATGTTAAATATGATAAAATCTGTACTCTCAAAAATTAATAACGCAAGGTATTATTTTGTTCTTTAATAATTATTAACAATCCGAGGATTAAAGGTAGTGATTGTATATCAGGGCAAAAAGCCAAATAAATGAGTAAATGTGATTCTTAATTAATCAATTTATGTGGTACTATTGCGTGGTCAGCTTGGATCTCGCTGCACATGATTTATTGGAATATACAGCGATGAATCACGAGCTCCTCTGTTAATTTCGTTTTAAAAAAAAAAAGAATTTCATTTATTTTATAATTTACTTTCTTTTTAATTTATATTACCAGAATTCATGATACAATTGTTTAAATATACAATATATAGACGGTCATCTATATATATATATATATATATCTATATATATATTCAATTATGGAAAAAGATGTAAAGAATCTATTCTTTTCTACTTTATGATTTATTGTTGCTTTCTTTCCTTTTCATTTGAAAAAATAATTTGTGAATAAGGAAAAAATGACAGTTAATTTATAAATGATAGTTTGTAAGAATGTAAGTTGNGACAGTTAATTTATAAATGATAGTTTGTAAGAATGTAAGTTGGGGCCACACTACAAAATAATTTGTATTGATATGTAATATTTCGTAATAATAACACATATTTTGTTATAATATAAAAATATTGTTATGAATTTGTGATGATTTGTAAATAGTTACAATATAAGTGTAGATAAATGTATATTAGTAACAAAAACATTGTACTATACTTGTGACAAATAAATATAATAACAATTTTATCACAAAATAGTACGGAATAGAGTCACAAAAATTTATTTAAATTCGTAAAAAAATTTGTAACAAAATTGTATATAAAACGTCACAACTTATCACTAATATTCTTACGGCACAACTTATCACTAATATTCCTACGTCACAATTTAACTGTCACACTCAAATTTTTTATAATGATCATTCTAACCTAATATAAATGATTTAAGAGACCATCCACTCATTGTTAATTGGTATTGAGTTGGAAACCCATAATTAATTATGGTATCAGAGTTCACGAGGTTGACCCATCAGACATACATGATAATATGCGTATATTGTAGGTCATTTGAGATGTTAGGTTAGAGTAGATGTGTTAGAATATAATTTATATATACCCCATATAGAAAATTGAAGTCATTCTAACTTAATATAACTGATCCAATAATCAATATTCTTGATAATTAATTTTAAGTTGGAACTTCATTAATCTATCAATTGGAGCCAAGAAAAATAAATAATGACAATCAATTTATATTCAACACTCTAACTTTACATCTAAAATCAGTTTATAAATTTGGAGAAAGGCAAATATCTAGCCGAACACCAAAGTAAGATATAAAAATGATTTAACAAAAAATAAATAAATAAATAAATAATAATAATAATAATAATAATAATAATAATAATAAACATATACAAATGTTTAAGAAGTGATAGCGGAAAGTGACGACAACCCAAGTTGAGGGAGTCTTTAGAATAGTGATAAAAACTTTTATTAGATTTTAGTACAATAGAATTCCAAGAAAAATTACGGAGATCTCTTTGCCATATGGTTTTCTGTCTTAATTATTCGTCTGTGATATACGTTTATTAATATTGTATAATACTTTTTATTAGTATTGTATAATACTTTTATCCATACAAATATATATATTTATATCTACGAAACTCAATATTGCAGATTTTCATAGAGAACATACACCACACTCGCGCTTTTATGTGAAGCATGTGCATGCACGTAAATACTGACCTAAGTTTTTTTTTTTTTTTTTGATAAATAACCCAAGTTTTACCATTGCGATTATATCGTTCCATCCAGTTTAATTTTCAAAAATGTATTCATTAGGAACAAATGGAGATTTAGTTAAGAAGTGTCATAACTATACCAAAAGAAAAGCAAGAGGGTTAAGAAGTGTAACATTGATATATTTTTGTGGCATTCTAACATTTGCAAGTTAATTTATTCTTTATTTTAGGTTTATTAGTTCAAATTGGTTGTAAGTTCTATACAATGTGAGATAAAATTATATTCATTTATATACACCGTACGTTAATCTTTTACAAAATTATAGACTTTTTAAATATTTTTAGGCTTCATTTTCATACATACTTTGAAATATATTGACAAAGTCTAAATCTATATCCTTCAAGCTCCAAACAACCCCACAAAACCTAAATAATAGCACGTAAGATTATGCGACTCTCTGTAAAATCGAATTCTAGTAGATAAATTTGCAGAATTGAATATTTAACTACTTAACTAAACTCATTTCTCTGATCATTTTGCTATAATGTTTAATCACTTTGCAATGTGGTAAAAGATGATCCTAATTGTTTCAAAGAGAAACGAGTGCATAAATAGTCTTTATAACTATATTAAAGTAGGAAACGAGTAGGGTTTGGTCTCAAATATATATACTTTATAATAGAGTTTAAGTCAGATATACATATATATATATATATATATGAAGATTGGAGATGCTCTAGCTAGACACATTACTTACGTAAAATACGTATATATGTGTACTACTATTAATTTAATTGGAAAAAGTGGTATTTATATATATTGTGATAATTGTACGGGGGGTCTTGGCAATTATGAGGCTAAGCTGGAGATTCTTAATAAAGTTTCCCAAATATGGACTTACATTAAATTTTCCATTTTAGTTTGGGAGAATAATGACACATAAATAAAAATATATATCATCAATTCTCTGTCTTGGATGATGGATCCTTTTCGTAAAATATCATTCTAACTAGAAAAAAAATATAGAAATTACCTTCCACTCGAAGAAATAAGGAATTACTTTACAATGTGTACGCTTACAACAAATTAATTAAAGATAAAATCGCCGAGAACATGTGGCCTAGTGGTATAGTCACTTTACAAATTTTTAAAAGCACTAGGAATCGAATCCTTTACATGTTGTGGTAGGAGTGGGATTTAAAAGCCACTAAACTAGTCAACAAAAAAAAAGTTAAAGATAAAATCAAATTCATGTAGCTTATAATATCTACAATTGTAATATGTTGGGACTTTTGAAAGCCTTAACATTCAACGAAAAGTGCAGATTTTGATATTTGTTTTTATATTAACGACATACATTATATAGATTTGATTCCATACGTACAATAATACTTTTCACAAACCATAATATTTTGGAAAATTGGAAACTGGTATAAAAATATTAATAGTCTATTTGCAGATATAATAATGATAGCATTTGTTTTATTTAATTAATTATTAACCTTATACAGCCATATCAAATGCATGTATAAGTTTTTCCTCAAAAATACTCTTTGACACTCAAATCAGATAGGTTAATGTAATTAGACATAAAGCCAGTATTTAATAAGAAAAGAAGAAGTGTGAGTCTAGTTTCGTGTCTAGTTTGAATGGTGGTTCAAACTTGTCGCAAATAACTTTGAAGAAACTGTGTTCGACTCGCGTGTCACGTTTCTGATTGGGACTTACTTCATTTGAACACAGAACCATTTACTTGAATCACAGGCTTTGTTCCTGGATGGACTATTAGTAGAGAAGAACGTAAGATGGGCTTAATTAGGGCCCATTTATCCGAGTTACCGGAAACTAACAACTCGTTAACACTCCGAGTCAACGACTCAGTTTCCTCTCTTCTAACGAATTCTCATTGCGCTCAATGAAATTGAGGCCACGACGAACCGCGAATGGACGCTATCACACCACTTCCGCAGGTCTCGAGTTTCTCTGCTTCGGTCTTTAGCTTTATTGATGAAAGGATTAGAGACTCCAGCGATCTATCCCATTCTTCGGGTCTGGTTTCCGAGTTGCAAACTGAGATTTCCGAATTGGATCAGAGATTGACCGGATTAAATCGCCAGCTCGAGTCAGGTCTTGCTGCTTACGCTTCTTTCTCGGATCGCGTTGGTGGTCTATTTGTAGAGGTTAATTCCAAGTTAGCTGATCTCTCTTCTTCTACCTGCGTTCCCCGCTCCCCGTCAGGTCCGTTTGCTTTCATCACAAAATATTGGATTCGTATGAAGAAACAGCGAAATGGGCATTATGATGTTGAATTCTGTAGTCAGAGATGAAAATTTAATTCGTCTATGGTGGTGGAAGATATTGTTTTTTGCAGTGCTGACAAATTTTGACGTTTGTTGAGTACATTCCCGCTATAAATTTAAGAACTGTTATCTGTTTTTAATCTATTTAGATGGTGGAAAGGAAGAAGGAGAGACGAAGGAGCATGTAGCTGGGGAGAAGCTTCCTGCACTGGCAAAGGAAGTAGCACAAGTTGAGTCTGTGCGCGCATATGCTGGTAAGTTTGCTTCATTTGGTGTTAAGACGTTTTGCATTCCATGGCTCGAGAATCGATAGGTAGTTTCGGATTGAGAGTAGCTTTATGTTATGATTAGATAGTCAAGTTATCACCCATATCTGGAATTTCAAATCTTCCTTTCAACCTCTCAAGATGGTTCTCTATGTTTCAGAGACTGCACTAAAACTTGACACGCTAGTGGGTGAAATCGAGGATGCTGTGACGTCTTCTTTGAATAAAAACTTTAAAACATCTCGGTCAAGCAGTTTTGAAGTAAGCACACTGTCTTCAGCTAAGAGTGTTCTGTATTAAACTCTAGAGCGTTTGTATGGATTAATGTCTTAAATTTTACTGAATTTAGGAAGTGCGTCTACATGCTATCAAAACACTTAAAAGTACAGAAGAGATACTAAGTTCAGTGGCTAGGAGACATCCTCGGTGGGCACGTCTTGTATCTGCAGTTGATCACAGAGTAGATAGAGCTTTAGCTATGTTGAGACCTCAAGCAATTGCTGATTACAGAGCGTTGCTATCTTCTCTTGGATGGCCACCTCAGCTTTCTACCCTAACTTCACCAAGTCTTGATTCAAAGTCGGAA
The DNA here is from genome assembly GCA_900406405.1 of Lepidium africanum. Lineage (NCBI taxonomy): Eukaryota > Viridiplantae > Streptophyta > Magnoliopsida > Brassicales > Brassicaceae > Lepidium > Lepidium africanum. Next base: position 58,976 of record OVAX01000663.1, read on the forward strand.
GATGTGCAAAATCCGCTTTTTAACATGGAAGGGAGTCTCAGAAGTCAATACTGTGGAAATTTTCATGCCTTGTGCAGCCTGCAAGGGTTGCAGTTACAAAGAAAGTCACGGCAACTAGGAAGCCATAAGGGAGAAAATGTTCTATTCCACCAGCCACTATGGGCTATTGAAGAGCTGGTCAATCCTCTGATAGTTGCATCTCAACGACATTTTACAAAGTGGACTGAAAAGCCTGAATTCATTTTTGCCCTCGTATATAAAATCACTAGGGACTATGTGGATTCTATGGATGAATTGTTACAACCGCTTGTTGATGAAGCAAAACTAGCTGGGTACAGTTGCCGAGAAGAGTGGGTTTCAGCTATGGTAAGCTCACTGTCTTTGTACTTGGTGAAAGAGATATTCCCTACATATGTTGATCAACTAAATGGAGCACAACAAGATGATCTTAGTTCGGAGGCTAAAGTTTCGTGGCTTCATCTCATTGACTTGATGATCTCTTTTGATAAGCGAGTTCAATCTCTGGTATCGCAATCAGGAATACTTTCGCTTCAAGAAGATGGGAATCTTGTGAGAATTTCCTCCCTCTCAGTTTTCTGTGACAGACCTGATTGGCTTGATTTATGGGCAGAAATAGAGCTAGATGAGAGGGTCGTCAAGTTTAAGGCGGAAATAGATAGTGAAAGAAATTGGACAGTGAAGGTCCAAGATGAACTTATCTCCACTTCCAACATATATAGACCACCAATTATCTCTAGCATCTTTCTGCAACACTTGTCATCAATAATTGAACGATCAAAATCAGTGCCTGCCATTTACTTGAGGGCAAGGTTCCTGAGACTGGCAGCGTCACCAACAATTCAAAAGTTTTTGGACTGCCTCCTTCTCAGGTGCCAAGAAGCCGAAGGACTAACTGCTTTAACTGAGAAAAATGATCTAATCAAGGTCGCAAACTCTATAAATGCTGGTCACTACATTGAATCGGTATTAGAAGAATGGTCTGAGGATGTCTTTTTCCTCGAATTGGGAACTGGACAGCATAATCCACAGGAAGTTCCAGGACTGGATAACTTTACTGAACCTTCTGAAGGTATCTTCGGAGAAGAATTTGAGAAGCTGGAGAAGTTCCGTGTAGAGTGGATAAACAAGTTGTCTGTGGTGATCTTAAGAGGTTTTGATGCTCGAACTCGAGAATACATAAAAAATAGAAAGCAATGGCAGGAAAAGAAAGATAAAGAATGGATCGTGTCGAGGGCACTTCTTGGGGCTTTAGACTACTTGCAAGGAAAAACGTCTGTAATACAAGAAAATCTAAACAAAGCAGATTTTACAGCTATGTGGAGGAGTCTAGCCTCAGAGATAGACAAGTTGTTCTTCAACAGCATTTTGATGGCTAATGTGAAGTTTTCTAGTGATGGAGTCGAAAGGTTTAGAGAGGACATGGAGGTTCTATATGGGGTTTTCAGGGCATGGTGCGTTAGACCTGAAGGTTTCTTTCCCCGACTAAGCGAAGGGCTTACGCTTCTGAAAATGACGGAGAAGCAAGTGAAAGATGGTCTGAACAGAGGCGACAAATGGTTACGTGAGAATGGAGTTCGGCATTTGAGTGAAGCCGAAGCCAAGAAGGTAGCTAAGAATAGAGTATTCTCTTAGTTCGACCTGTTTCAGCAAAGCAACATCTCACTCACTTGACAATGTCCTCGGAAAGTCAGACTAAGAAGGTACATTTGTGTATTGTTGCATAGATCCGCACAATACAGATAGGCGAAGATCATTTCATTTATTTGTGCATTATAATATAAAACAACTTTGGATTTTTGGATGAAAATTTACTAACCAACCCTGGTTTTGGTTCGTCTCTTATTTTACCTAAATGATTCATGCATGATTTCATAATGAAGAAAATAAACTTCAGGCTTTAAGATTCTCACTCTGGGTCAAAGTAATTGTTTAAACACAAGAAATAGAAGAAGAAAAAAACCTCTTGAATAGTAATGACAGTCGGACCTGGTTGATTGGAATTCAACCTGGTGCTAGAGTTTTGGTTTTGAATCGTTAAAAACTAAGAACTCTCATTGTTCTCAAACTAAGCTTTCCAATAGAAGCTCATTCATCTTCATGTTTCAGTAAGTTTCCTTTAAAAAAGGAAACCTTGAAGAGAAGGCAAGGGCAACACATTGTTCGTCACTCGGAATAATCTGATCTGAAAATTTTCTCTACTTAGGATTGTTAATAGTTAGAGATTAGGCTTCAGCCTTTTCTTCTTGTTGTTCTCCATCTCCTTCAACTTCAGCTTCAGCTTCAACACCTAGGGACTGGTTTAAGTACTCTTGAGCGTCTTCTAGAGCTGATTCATTTGCATCGGTTGCATACAGTATCTTCTTCACTGCTACCACTATCTGCGTTCCAGAGAAGTATATATCAGATCACAAAAGTTGGGTTTATATGACGAGAAACATCAGATGAGTTCAGTTATAATACTAGGTGGTGCAATGTGGTCACTGGTACGAGCTCTTGATTCTAAGAACGAAATAACAATATTTTAACAGCAAAGCAAAGAAATTCCAAATTATAATTACTGGCTACTGCAGAGTATTATTTGTAAAACTTTTATTGGAGCTTAAAAGTGAAGTTGGTGGCCAAACCATGCAAGGTAGACTGAAATAAGATTCAATAAAGAACAGACTCTAAAGAAACGCTTACCGGAAGCTCTTCGATCTCAGGTGTTTGGCAAAGTATCTCAACATCCCGTAGCTTGGAGAAGTAAAAGTCTCTTTCTTTTTCCAAGAGATGAGCAGAGAGCTTAATTTCCGCAAGCTGTATCGATAAATAAAAAGTTATATATATCATATGATGGAAGTTTCATGAGTTAGAGGATAGATGGAACCTAAGAAGGAAATCGGATCTATGGCAATGTACCTCCTTAGTCAATGCCTGCACTCCAGCTGTTTTTGCTAGTTTGGGCCCTGAGAATTATGATCCTTACAATGGTTAGAAAGATATATAAAGAATAATTACTGAGGAACAGAGAATCTGATGTTTAACAGGCAGACCTGAGGCTTTGTTAAGACCAGCCGAACTGGAATTAGGTGGCGGATGATTATTATTTGGTTGCAATGACTTTGAAATTTTATTAGATCCCTTCATACTCCTCTCTTTACCACCTCTTGATCTTCGTTCCACTGGATTATAGTTCCTACAGGAACCAACGATTTAGAAGCTTAATTTTCTGAGAGACAATTGAAAGGGTAACAATTCAATATATCTGACAGATGAAAAGCCTTACTCGTTCATAATGCCACCATTTATGGAATCACAGAAATGTTTCAACCATTGCAGAAACTCCAAGTTATCCAGTGGCCGGCCTTTGACAAGCCTGTTAATATCCAATGGCTGAGGTATTTTCCCAGCAAGACAAACAATTTCAATGATATATAAATACATAGGCATTACAGGAAAACAACAAATCGAGAGATATTTTGATTCACCTTTGTAATTTTCAGCTTGTTGAACACATCTTGAAGGACTTTGTAGTTTTGAATCATCTCGTACTCATTCTTAGCATCGAAATTAACCTTGCAGAGGAGAGATTTTGAGATATTAAGCCGCAAAGACGAAAAGTAATTGCAATATTGATAGAAGTAAGAATCACCTTGTGCATTGGCACAACTCCTGGAAAGGTCATATCAAGCATCTGACATTGCACAGCACCCGATGCAGCCTACCAAAACGCAGATAAGTTACATATAGAACAAAGAAAATGAATTTTCATCTAAGATCAGCTGGACACTAAACTAGAGCAACAACAGAAAAAACAGTAAATCTGTGCCACTGGCAGATTGAACAATCAAAACAAGGAAACAATCATACAATGCCAAAGCCTAAAATCCTTTTTGTCTCCTCTTGTTACTATCATAAGACTCAACATTCACTTAAGCCCGAAATTCTCACTATCAACACTGATAAGTCTCATCGAAGACTGATAGACAATCGAAACAGATAAAACCCACATCTACAATTACTTCTAAGTTCCAAACCCTAATTCCACAATTATCCAGCAACTGACCAAATCAACACTACATCAGCACAAGCAGATAAAGAACGGAGGTAATTTACTTCTTCAACGCGAGTGAGATTGAGCTGAAGACGATCATTGATCCAAGTCAGAATCTCGTTTCTTCCGACAAAGTAAGCACTATCCATTGTCCCGATGTTCGTGCCCATTAGATTTGAGTCTGCTTGTCTCTTAAGCCAAAGAAAGAAGAAGAAGGTCCTCTTTTTCTTGGAAAAGAGAACGATACAAGAATTGGGTATTCAGTAGAAATACATAAAGAAATCTCCTTTTAGGATTCGATCTGTTGTTTTGGAAAAGAAACGTAAGCAGAGGAAAATGGAGAGAGAGAGAGAGAGAGAGAGAGAGACACGGTAAGGTGAACAAGAAACGTAAAGAGACACGGTAAAGAAACGTAAGCAAAGGAAAATGGAGAGAGAGATAGAGTGAAAGGACACGGCTGGCAGCTGGAACTTGGAACTGGCAAAGTGGCAAACTTTAATTTTTTCAATATATTGTAATTTTTCAATCCTATATCCCAATTTTGTATATGTTATTTGTACTTGTGATTGTGATTTGTGAACCAGTACTTTAAATTTTGATATATATGTAAAGGATTTAAGAAAATTAAAGCTTTTAATCTCTTCTCTGTCTAATGATCAGGTAATGACTCTTAACATAATGTGTTAATAATCTTTTCCAGGTGTGGTGGGAAATTAAAAAGAGATTTTGAAAGAAAAAAGAATTTTAGAAAGTATAGTTTGACTTATGAATTACATTTTGTCCATTTAATTATTGAAAAAAATAAAACTAAAAATAAATGTTCATTTGTGCAGTATTATTCACCAAAGGTTGATTTAGCTACACCCAAATAATATGATTTTGAGTTTAAGTTATATATCGGATGTTATCTTACCAAAAACTAGAGCAACTGTAAGTGTTAATGACATTTCTTTTTCTTCCTCCAATACTCATATATTGAGTAGAGTCAATTTTAGTGGCATTCTATATTCCATTCAAAAATTAAGAATAAATAGTGTTGTTTCAATTTTGGAATATGACTATTTATAAATTAGTATTTCAAATTTTACCTTTTTATTTTTATTTTGATCCTAAACAAAATGATTTGTATTTATTATGCTTAGTAAAATTATCTTTTCAATTTATAGTAAAGTATATAAAGTGTTCATTGTCAAGATTAAGCAAAAGCTAAGAGTTTGAGAGTTTCTACTTCAATTAGAATCTCTCGGATCAACAAAGAAAAGAGAAGACTCAGCTGTCTTCGGTTTAATTGCATATAAGATATGGTTTTAGAGTCTGGTTAAACTCATCTCTATTGGCCAATCATTATCAACCGAGAATACTCTATTATTATATGCGAAGGTGAATGAGAACATAGTATTAGGAGTTCACATATCGAGCTATTCAAGTACTCGAATATCTTCTTACTGTTAGAACTTATTTGGGACCAGCTACTCGTCCTTTTCAGCCCTTAGGAAAATATACATTTTCATAAAAATAGCAAGTGAATATTTTTCGCATTTTTGTGTTGATCAATTCCTCGTCTAGCTCAACTCGTCCTTTTTAGCTACGTGTCCTGAGTATCAATATTTGTCTAGAGAACAATTACTTGTCTTCCACGTCTCCTGAGTATCAGATACTTGTCTAGAGAACAACAACTTGTTTTAAAACATCTTCATACCCAACTGGTTCGACTTCCGATTATGCAGAATACATATCTGCAAGTCTTCTTTCGTTTAGTGATTATGGAGGTGGTCAAATTGGGTTTGGACCAAAAGGAGAAAATTTTGGAAGATTGATCAAAGGTGGAGAATCTCATGAGGATCATCATGTTTCACAGAATGTGATCCCCGATAAAAGGCAACCTGAAGCCAAATCAAAATTGAACAAGGTATAGACTTATATGGTGTAAATAGTAGAATCTGACTGAATTTTTTTTATTTTTCTGTAGAATCTAGTTTAATAATATAGATGGTGGTAACGGATAAGTTTTTATTTTGTGGAATCTAGTGAAATTTTTATATTTTTGTAATTTTTTAAATAACTGATATTTTATCTAAATAACTAAGTAATACATAAAATGATTTAAATGTTTATTTTACAATTTATATAAAATATTAAGTTATTTTACAATCTATATAAAGCACACACCCTAAAATCACCTTTACATGTACTATATGTAATTGAGAGGGATTGAACCATTAATATGAGAGTTATTTGCTTGATCATCCTAACCACCACATCAAGAAAAACTCAGTTTTTTAATCGAATAATAATGTATTTGAATTATTATTCATACTTAATTACATATTTTATTTGAAAAGTTAATTTTTGGAAGTGTTTATTAATTAGCGTAAATTGGCACAGTTAGATCTTTTAATTTAAATTTTAGCTAAAGAATTAATGTTTAGCATTTAATTACAGTATCTATACATGAATGAATGAAAATGTAAACAAGAAAAAAAATTGATTTGGAAAAACGCATCGGAAATGAATAAGCAAGGTAACAAGTGAAAAAAATCAAAATCAAAAAAGAAAAATTTAAAAATTCATCAGCATTCCACATAACTAAATGATAACAGTTGAATATGTGGAATTTCCTCAGTTAAAGCCATGGATTTGGTAAATATATAATAAAGTAAAAAGAAAATATATTTGAAATATCATTTTGAGAATAGAAAATAGAGTAATAATTTGAGAAAAAATGAGGAAAAAATGGAATAACTTTATATTAAAGTAAAATATGGAAGATGTGTTGGAGATGGTGTAATTTACTCAATTATATTTTACTTGTTATTAGGATAGCACGTTATTTGATTTTTTTCTAAAACAAACCAATAATATATAATTTTGTATTTACTATTTTTTTGTTCTTTTATGTATGCAAGTATATTTCTTTTTTTATGATGTAAAGTTGTTAATTTTTAAATTCAATGATCAAGATTTAAAAGTACATAATAATAAACGGCTAAGATTATAATTTACCTTTCAGATTTTAACCATATATTAATTTTCTCTTATGGTTTTTCTAACTATTATACTTATTGTTAAGTTTTTTTCCAATTATATCCATTACAAATAACACATCAACTAATATTATAAACATAATTTGTGACCGCATATAATGTTGGATGATTATTTAATAAAGTTAAAGTCTAAAGAGATCCTAGAACTAAAATAAATGGAACATACTCATAAAATAGATAGAATCATTTTAATTTTATCATATGTTGTAGAAGTTGTTAGCTGATTTGGTTTTATTCTTGCCACTTGACACTTCCAAACCATGATTTAAGCCCTATTTTAACACATTTTAACTTAATTTTCTTAACAAATTTATTGTTTTTTTCTTTAAATGTGATGAAAAATATGGTAATTTTAAAAATAAATTGTATCTTATATATTATTAGAGGATACGACGTTTAATTTTAATTTTAAATATGGGTGTATGTATTTTGTATGTAAAATTTTAATTTTGTATGTATTTGATCTAATTATCAAAATTATAAAAAATAAAAAATAATTTAAATATAATTGTAAACTAAATTTTAATATTATGGACAACTTTGTAATCAACCACTTTAAAATTAAACGTGGTGTTGACATAATTTATTACAAGATACAATTTATTACAAGATACAAATTAGAGGACACAATTTTAAAATAAATTGTGCCAACACTATGTTTAATTTTAAAGTGGTTGATTACAAAATTGTCCTTAATATTAAAATTTAGTTTACAATTATATTTAAATCATTTTTTATTTTTTTAATGTTGATAATTAGATCAAATACATACAAAATTAAAATTTTACATTTATATAAATAAAGTTGTATTTAATTTAATATTTTTTAATTTGACATAATTTTTTTTAAAGAAAATATAATGATCTCTTTAACTTAAAAATTATCTGAAAAGTAAGTAAAAAAATATTTGTATTGATTTAATACTATTTAAATTTTAATAAGATAAAGATAATCACAAATCTTTTGTACTTATCATAATCTTTAATTAATCATATTCATATTTGAATATTATGCTTTTAAAAAAAAATTAATTTATCAAATTTTTTAATTTTATTCAAATAGCGTGAAACTAATGATATAGAAGAGAAACTCTACATTGATGATTCAAAAACTATATACAAAATAGTCAAAAAAAAAGATTTTATGTTTTTGCGTTACAATAATAGCTTCTAAAAATAAAATCAACACAATTTATTTTTAAATTTTGATTTATGTTTTTAAATTTTTTTTAAATATCAGAATTCACATGTTAATGAAATAAAAATTAATGTAAGATATTTATTATGTCAATTGCCAAAAGATTACACCAATAATAATTTCAATGCTTTTCAAAAGCATAACCATATGTATTATATTATTTGTTAAATATAATATCAATGAAAGCTATCATCTATATATTATTATCACATACATAATGTTATTTAATTTTATGTCTTAAAAATTTTGGTTTTTAAAATTCATTTTTCACGTATTGAGTTTTATTTTTTGGTATTTTAATTTCATATCAATTATAAAAAGACTTATTACTAATATATAAGATAAAATAAATTTTAAAATAATTAAACCCAAAAATTTACATACACACAAAAGTGCGGAAAAATCACTTAGTTATTATATATTAGGAAAAAAATTGACCGAGGTAAAATATTTACTTGGATTCGCCACTGCATTCATGGATTGGGGGTTGGTTTTTTAACATCCTCCACATTATCTCTCTTCCACATCATCTTTTCTCTCTTCCACCTCAAAATTCAATACTCATTCAACTTTCACACTCAATAATGGTTTTGTTTAATAAAATTCAACATCATATTCCACTAATTTTATTTTATGTTTTTTGTTTATATTTGCGTTTTTGTTTTTATGGTTATATACTAATTAAAAATATATATTTAAACTAAATTAAATAATTAATAGTTAAATAATATTTTTAATTTTCTTTTACTTTCATTTATAATATTTTTAATCAAATAATTAAAAATAGTAAAATTAAAAAATAGAAAGAGTCATTTTTAAAACAAATAAAAATATGAAAACTTAACATACAAATACAACACAATTAATAAAACACACATAATTTAATAAGCACATAATCCAATTAATAAAATACACATAGTTTAATAAGGACATAATCAAAGTAATAAAACACATAAACTCAGTAACACCAAATTTTGCTCGTTGATCTATTTGGCTCATTTCTGGTGAGCATGAGTTGAATCTTTTGCATTTGAAGTACTTTCATGAACATTGCTCATACCACCAAAAATCATTTGTGTAGAAAATTCGGGAAAATCAACTGGTCTAACATTCGGAACAAATTCATTACCCGTTGGAGTAGAAGAATAAGGGGGTGTTTGAGATGAATATAACATCATAGATCCATAATATGAATGATAATTTGGAACATTGGATGGCGTGAAAAAGTTTGGCAAAATACCATAGTTGGGTACGTTTTGGGGTTGGTTGGAAGATTGATTATGAAGCTGATAATTGTTAGGGGTTTGGTACTAGGATCCATTTCTCTAAAAATATATTGATAGTAAAAATATAGTAGAAAAGATGATTTTTTTCTGAATTGAGTGATAGTCTCTATTTAGAGAATGAAAAATGATGAATTTTGGTATAAAATTTTTAAAATTAAAATAAATATTTTATAACATAATTGGTCTCAAATAATTGAGATGAAAAAAAATTATATAATTTCAACAGCCAATAAGAATAGGACATGTTTTATCTCACATATTATTAAAAATAAAAAGTCAATCAATCACTACGCGCCATGTGACGTAGTGAGACCCATTGTTTCAAGTTTCACGCCATTGATTCAACTATGTTGAAGCCACCTCATTACTCAAAAAACCATTGCAGCTGTTGAAAGAAAATTAACACCCCATTTTGTGGCCATTGTAAGTAGTGTAACACAAAGTTACATGTGATCGATAATGACCTAAAAAAGAAAAAAAAAAGAGGTGAAAATGCTTAGCTGAGACGAAAAACAAAACATTTCTTTTTCTAGCAATGCTAAAAAATCATGTTCCACTAAAGATGATGGTGGTCGGGATGTTACAAATATGAGTGTCTTGGCATTAGAGGTGGTAACTCTCTACTAAGGATTATTCTTTTTTTTTTTTTGTCGACATCTATTTATAAGTCCCCGAGGGGTGAAAGTGTAAGTTACACTTC
>OVAX01000664.1:0-50235 GCA_900406405.1 Lepidium africanum
TGGAGAATGTCAACATTATATTGACACAAAAATATTATATTTTATATATATGTGGAGTCCATCGTCATTACATATTTGTTGTATTCATATGCTCTTCTTCTATATAAAGGAGCTTAAGGTTTTAGTTTTAATACACAACTCACTTCTAAATCCTCTCAAAAACTCTTTTATATACTCACTTTCAAGAAACCTTTCGGANTTTCAAGAAACCTTTCGGAGAAATCATACCGATCAAATCAGGTTTCGGAACTATTTAATATCATTATTATATTCTTTTTATAACAATTATCATATTCTTTTGGATTTATTAAAAAAGTGTAGCTTATCTTTTAGACTTTTACTTAAAATTTTAATTCTAGATGTGATAACCATATGTGCGTAATAGTAAAGTTTTATATTATGTGAATTACGAAATGAGTAATCTCAAATGTTGTGACTAAGTCATTTAGTCTAAGTGCAATATAATTAAGTTGAATATATATTTATATTAGATCTAAAATGTAACATGCGAGTTGCCTACACAGTCCGCAAAATAAGTGGGTCGAGTTTGGAATTAGTAGTGATGACCCGCGGTTTTTGTGGATCGACCCATTACGGTCTAAAAAAATAAAAATTCATAATGGGATTAATTCAATGGGTTAGGTTGGCCCGCTATAACAGCTCTAATTAAGTTATTTACTTCCAAAAATAAATTTTGTTTCCATTATTCGTTATCAAACATCGTGTCGTTTATATTTTGACGACAGACACCATGTCGTTTGATTTAACTACATATTTAGTGTCTACAAAATAGCCACCACAGCACAACCCGAACCCGGAACAAAATCGGACCGGGTCGCAATTGCAAGAGGAGATTGATATGCCGTTTTTTTTTCCTCTGAACACAAAACCTTGCTTAAACCTTAGAGACATAGAGAGAGATGTTTCGGGCGGTGGGATCGGTTCTGAAGAGGAACAAGGAGGCGTTTAATGGAATCGTTCGAGGATCAACCAATTCGTCTCATCGAGTTTTCACCTCTAAAATCACAGCTGCTACAGCTACTTCTGCTTCGTCTTCTCCTCTAGCTAGAAACTCCTTCTACGGCCTCCGATCTCTGCTCAAAGTAATTTCTGTTTTTATTTCTCTTCACGTTAGCGTCAGTAGATTGCCAAAAGGTTGATCATTATTTATGTTCGATTGAGATTTTGGTCTCTATTAGACGATTCGGATATTCTTCTAGTTGCTTTGGTTCTAGGATTGGACTTGATCAAGATCTTGTTTTGTGTAGGGTCAAAATGTGCCATTGTTTAGGAATATGTCGACTGTAGCGTCGATTAGCTCAGAAAGTAAAGAGGGTTTGAAGCTGCTTGTCTCTGGAGGACCTCAAGCTCATAAATGGGTTGGAATATGGCTTTTTGGGTCGGCTGCTTGGGTTTTTAGCATGGTAGTACTAGGAGGAGTTACCCGATTAACTCGATCTGGTTTATCAATGACTGATTGGAAATTTACTGGTGAATTCCCACCTTTGTCAGATGAAGCATGGGTTAAGGAATTTGAGAAATACAAGCTGTCGCCTGAATATAAGCGGTCAGTGAGCAATTTTAGATGTTGCTTGCATTGCCTTTTCAGTTTTTGGTTTGACCCTAAATACGCTGAAATTTGGTGATTTTGCAGTGTGAACAAAGGGATGAATCTTGAAGATTTTAAGTTCATATACTGGATGGAGTATGCTCATCGAATGTGGGGAAGAGGATTGGGAATCATGTTTGCTTTGCCATTTTCGTATTTTCTGCGTAAAGGGTATATTACTCTACGTCTTGCAGTTAAGCTCTCTGGTTTATTTGCACTAGGTGCTGGACAAGGTTTCATTGGTTGGTGGATGGTTAAAAGTGGTTTGGAGGTAAACATTTAGGTACTATTATATATCAACTAATTGGATTTGTTACCTGCTGTATATTGTGTAACCTGTAATCGGTTTGTTCGTGTAGGAGCCGCCGTCTGAATATTCGCAACCAAGGGTAAGCCCATATCGTCTTGCAGCTCACCTAACCTCGGCTTTCGCCATTTATTGTGGACTTTTCTGGACCGCTCTCTCTGTTGTTATGCCTGAACCACCAGCTGAGTCACTGGCTTGGGTGCGTGGAGCAGCTAAAGTGAAGAAGCTTGCATTGCCAGTAAGCTTGATTGTTGGTATCACTGCGATTTCTGGAGCCTTTGTTGCTGGGAATGATGCTGTAGGCAAACTTGGAAACTCAATATAAGCTTCTGTTTATCTTAGTTACAGTAAGGAATCGAAGTTCATTGATCTCTTCGCTTGTGTTGATCGTAGGGTCGTGCATTCAACACATTCCCAAAAATGGGCGATACATGGATCCCTGATGATATATTTGAGATGAAACCACTTATACGCAACTTTTTTGAGAACACAGCAACTGTTCAGGTACTACATCGAAATAAAGCTTTCTCATTTTCCGTGAAGATTTCCAAACAAACTGAAACCTTACTCAAATTTCAGCTTGATCATCGGGTTCTTGCAACTACAACACTAATCGCAATTGGAACAATGTGGTGGTTCACGAGGAAGCTAGACATACATCCAGCTGTTAAAGCTTTGATAGGAAGCACTGTCGGAATGACTGCTGTTCAGGTTAATCAATCAACAAAAACTTTCATGAAATCAATAATCAAAACCATTGATGGTTTCTTTTCGTCTCTTTGTAGGTGACATTAGGTGTATCAACGCTTTTGAGTTATGTTCCGGTTTCACTAGGAAGTGCACACCAAGCAGGAGCTTTAACACTTCTCACTTTGATGCTACTTCTTAATCACACTCTTCGAAAACCATCACCTTCACTTCTCAAGTCTCTTCCTCAAGTTGCTAAATCAAATTACAGCTAAGCTTTCCTCACCAAATCCTTTTACTTTCTTCTTCTTCTTCATTTATTCACTAAAAAACGGAAAGAAAACGATTCTTGTGCTTAAATTAGCAAGTTTTTAGCGAATCCTGCGTCAATGTTGTATTGTCAGTCATAGTTCGAAAAATAAAGTTCGAAAACAGTTAACTAATGAATGTTTCATATGAATACCAGAATTCTGAGGGTTCTTGTTGGTGTATGTGCCACGTATTCTTTGTCGGATAAATTTCACTGATAACTTTATAGTTGTTTCATTACCTTATCTGATAATTCGTTTTGGTTTGATACGTGTTATGATTTAATTTGGTTTAGTTTCAACAGTATTAATTCTAGTTTTAGTTTCAAATTTAGATATGATTCGATAATTTTAGTACGGCTCAAATTCGCAAGCCTCGTAGAATAGATAAACGTCTGTGAGAGTTTTTTTTTTTGCATATTACACGTGTAATAAAACCGTAGCTGATCAGCATCCACGTGTCGGTAGCCCACCGTCTACCTTTCTATATAGCCATGCTACAAAACTCTCGGTACCATTTAACTGCACAATATTGCTATGGAGAATCCTGCAGGAAGAAGAAGAGATAAAGCCATAATCCATGAAGAGAAGACAAATGGCTCTTCGGTCTTGGCTGCAACCGTAGCAGCCGTGGCAGTGTCCGGGCCGCTTTTTGGTTTGATGAGTCTCAGCTTTGTGGGAACGATGACTCTGTTTCTAGCTGTTTCTCCGTTGATGTTGGTATTTGTTCCGGTTTTGACGGTGACAATAGCGATTATTGTGGTGGCTATGGTTAGTGTTGGGGTGGTTGCAGCCATGTGGATGGCGGGAATAGCTGCTCTGGTTTGTTTTGCGCGAGAGGTTGGTTTTAAAACTGGAGTGGCTGAGAGGATGGTTGAGTCCGTGTTGAGAGCGTTAGGTTCAGAGCAGAGTCGTTGCTTGCAAGACAAGTGAGAGGAGGGTTTAACGTTGCACTTCGAACGGGAAAACTCTCCCTTTTTTCGTATTTCATGATGCGTATTACTTATGTCTTTCTGTCTCATGATTTTTGAGAGTTTGAAGATTGTTAATAAAAGCGAATAGCTTTGACAAAACTTTAAGTAGTTGATTTTCTGGAGAGATAAATTCTAAAATATATCTGAAGAACAGTCTAGTAATGCTATTATCTAGCTACAATATAATATACAATAGCAAAGAATTAAAAATAATAAAATTGTACACAAATTGCAACGTCGAACAAGTTTACAAAGAGAAAGGGTCTTAATTGACTTAAAAGAAAAGATATAAGTTCATAGGCGAATTAAATAAAAGTATAAAAGGATTCTGTGCTTTTCACGAATGCACACGAACGCTCACTTAAGCACACGTACATTGTCGCAATAGTGTCCGTACTTCACAAAGATATTCCCTTACAAGTTACAATATAGAAAAAGATTTGTCAGAATTTCAATATGATCATGTTTTGTCATATAAATGGTTCTATCCATTACAAGAAAAAATAAAAAAATAAAAGAAATTTTAAGTTTGCATAGACAATATATCAGAGAAGAATATATAATCAAATTGAAGTGTATATACCACAAGAATATGATTTAATGGGTGAAATTTGATAGATAATATACGAAATTAAGAACTAAACAATGATAAAAAAGGAATGTAGAAAGAGTTGACCAGGCATTAAGTGGGTGACCTACCTGCTTAAGGGAATCACACGCTCTGTAGCGTTGAATTCTTTAAAGAGTTTAATCAATTCATGCACATTTGATGCTATTTTTTACTATGTTTTCTTATTTTTTTTATAAAAGTTTATTATATATATGCATACATTTCCTTTCTTCTTTTGCAATTTAAAAGCCTTTTTCTACAAGAAACTAAAGAAATCAAAGTTTGGCAGTTTTGATTCTTTTAGGCAATCTTTGTTTTAAGTTCTTTTTCAAAACTTAACCATTCTTTTTTTCTTTTTCTTTTTTCATGTGGGTAAATTAAGTAAAGAGAGATATCGAGAGATAAAGATAAGAAAGAATGGGTCGGATTCCATGTTGTGAAAAGGAAAATGTGAAGAGAGGACAATGGACTCCTGAAGAAGACAACAAATTGGCTTCTTACATTGCTCAACATGGTACTCGTAATTGGCGTCTTATTCCTAAGAATGCTGGTACTTTAATAATCCTTTTTTATTTTTAATACAAATGTTCTGTTTACTAAAGTACATTAAGGCTTAGTTTTTTGTAATAATGTATATTAATGGATTGACAAATCTGGTCGTCTCTAATAGGGTTGCAAAGATGTGGGAAGAGTTGTAGGCTACGATGGACGAATTACTTGCGACCTGATCTGAAACACGGCCAATTTTCAGAAGCTGAAGAACATATCATTGTCAAATTTCACTCTGTTCTTGGTAACAGGTATGACTACATCTGATTCACTATGGTTTTTTTTTAGAATCTTTCCTCTATCATATATTCGATTCTTTGAATTTATTTATTTTGGGTTTATAAAACTACATATATGGACCTAAAAATAGAGGTTTTGTTTCTTAATTTTTGATATTTTTGATGCTGATCTTCCTGATGATAAAATCTATGAATATGTCAACAAGTTTCTTGGGAACAAGAAACTGAATAGGAGATTTTTTGGATGGATAAGGTCGGCCAGTCAGAGGTTTATGTGTTATAAAAAGTTCGATTGTCTATGTTTATTTATTTTTTATATACAATATCACAATTGTGGGAATTGTTCTATATGTTTTGAAATATATACGTATGGATTTTAGTTGAAAAGAGCAATAGATAAAAGTTTCGTGAGGAACAAGAAACAAAATAAGACAAACCCTGTTTGGTTATCTTTTACCTATATGGTTCAGGTGGTCGTTGATTGCGGCACAGCTTCCTGGTCGGACAGACAACGATGTTAAAAACTATTGGAACACAAAGCTGAAGAAGAAGTTGTCGGGAATGGGAATAGATCCGGTTACCCACAAGCCTTTCTCGCATCTGATGGCAGAGATCACCACTACACTCAATCCTCCTCAGGTCTCTCACCTCGCTGAAGCTGCCCTCGGTTGTTTCAAGGACGAGATGCTTCACTTGCTCACCAAGAAACGTGTTGACCTAAACCAAATCAACTTCTCCAACCCTAACCCTAGTTCTAACAACTTTAACCAGATTACTGTTAACGAAGCTGGTAAGATAAAAACGGATGATTTAGAACATGGGAATGGAATAATAAAGCTGTGGGATATGGGGAATGGATTCTCATATGGATCGTCTTCGTCGTCGTTTGGAAATGAAGAAAGGAACGATGGCTCGGCGTCTCCTGCGATTGCGGCGTGGAAAGGTCATGGAAGAATACGTACGGCGGTGGCTGAAACCGCGGCGGCAGAGGAGGAGGAAAGAAGGAAGCTGAAGGGAGAAGTGGTTGATCAAGAGGAGATTGCATCTGAAGGAGGAAGAGGAGATGGAATAATGATGATGAAGAGCCATCATCATCAACAACATCATGTGTTTAATGTGGATAATGTCTTGTGGGATTTACAAGCAGATGATCTCATCAATCATATGGTTTGATTTTAATATGCTTACATTTTTTTTCTTAAAATTATTGTTTGGATTTTCATTTTGGATCACACTGGTTATGACTAGGAAGTCTTCTGTTTTCAAAAATTAATAAGTTTTGCTTTTCAATGCATTTAATAATGAAGAAATGTAAATAAAATGCTTTTATAATGTCATCTAGCACTAACATTGGGTTCTTCGATTCAGTTCTTTCGATTTTAGGTTCTGAAAATGTGTAATCAATCAATACTGACAAAAATTCGATTTGTTCCCGAAAAAGTAAAACTAAATTAACCCAGTAATAATATTTGTTAGCTTCTGAATAGTTACAGTTTTCCAAAAATAACCAAAAATAACCAAATATCCAAAAAATAATTTCGATTTTCATTTGGTATATTTTGGTTTGCAGAACCGAACCAAAAATCAAAATTACGTACTGATTTTTTTTCTAGAAATCGAAATCAAACCGAACAGGAATTTTTGGTTTGATTTTTCAATTCCGGTTATAATAACCAAGACTAATTTCATCTCTTACATAAAATGTATTCAATCGAGAGAAATTGCTTCTATCAATTATCTAGTCTTTTATAAAAAAAATATACTACAAACTCTACTATTTTTTTTTTGTCAAACTCGGGTGAAAATATGTACATCTATTAGAAAAATTGTTTTTGACATTTAATTATCAAGTATAACAAAAAAAAAAACTGATAGAAATAAACAAAAGTCATTGTTACAAATCTACAACCGGACTTTTTTGTACTTTTTGTTTCTTATTTTAATATATAAAAGTTTATTTAAAATATAAAACCTATAAATATTTCTCTTAATTTGCTAAACAAAATATATATCACTACTCTAAAACCAACTCCAATAGTTGCTTTCATTTTTTCTTCAAGAATGAAGTTCTCCAAAAATGAAAAAGGTGTTTGTTCCAATGATTTACTTAATTTCTTACTTCAAATGAATATTATAGTAATATATTAATCTATCATATTTCTTATTAATTTCTAATTTATCTTTCTACTATTTAAAAATATATATTTAACCTGTATTTATTAATTTTAAGTAAATAATCAATCACAACTTTAGTAAAATCATAAAATTTCATTACATATCACATAAATAGAAAAAAATGATAAATATATATATAATGTATTTTTAATTATGTTTTTCTATTCGTTTTAAAAATATGTTTTTGTATCTTATATTATAATATATTATATTATATTATTGTTGTATTTTAAAACTTTTTGTTATATTTATTAGTTAGAAATTCACTAAATTTAGAAAAGTTATTGTTTCCGATGATAATTCAGTTTTTTTTTATCATATCCTAAAATTTTAGTTAGGTAAAAATAATAAAACAATAGAATCTCATAATCATTTTCCAAGGCTTATTCAAAAAATGAAGTTAGAAGAACTCAAATTGTGGTGGAACAATGGATGACTAAAGTTAGAAGAAGCCTAGAAGAAGAATTGCCCAGAAAAAAACAAAGAACAACAGAATTAGATGCTCAGATTTGGGCATCATTCGGCCCAGTAGATAGGCCCAATTATCGGCTATGAACAGTAAAACACTAGATATAGCCGTTAAGAGAGAAAAGGTCGCCTAGTATAATCGCAGCAGTAACAAAGCGTAACGTCAAAGAGAAAAAAAATCCGACCGTTGAACAACATATAGCCGTTAAAGAACAAGAATTTAAATACCTGAAATCTTAGTTTCGATCTTCACAGAAAGGAAAACTTACAAAAAAAAAAAAAAAACAAACGAACTCATTCTTTGCTTTATTAGTCAATTCTTACTTTCATTGCTTTCCAATTTCGATCTCTATTTCTAATAAAGTATCATTATTCTTTTGATCTTTTAATTCTCTATGGCCGGAACTAAAGATTCTCATGTAGTGGAGATTCCAGTAGACGAAGAGCATAAAGAGAAGCAGCAGCAACAAGAGCAACAGTTGGTTACAGTTTCAAATCCGGAAATGGGAATACTCCGGGCTATTAAGCAGCATCCGTTGTCTGAAATCTCAGAGAGTCCAGGACATCTGTTGCTTTTGAAGCTGTGGCAAAGAGAAGAAGATTTGTTCTGTCGCCGTGTCATTCTTAAAGAATCGAGGCTAGAGTCAATCAAAAGAGAGATCTTTCAGCTCTGCTGTTTCTTCCTCGTCTTCCACGGGTTCTTTTTCACAATCGTCTACTCTTCTTCTTGTTCTGATGATGATGACGCAATAAAAAGCGTTGCGGTGTGCAAGAAATGGTGGATTCCTTCTGCAGTGTCACTAGCCACTTCACTGGTTCTGGTGTTTCTAGTGCAGGCTAAGCTCTTGGTGTTCTGGAAAGTTTATAGAGGAGTTCATAGGGAGAGGAATGATAACAGAACTCTTACACGGTGTGTATTGGAGCTGAGGATGAAAGGATCAAGCTTCGATCTGTCAAAGGAGCCAATGAGTGGGAAGAGGATGAAGAGCTCAAGCGTTGAGATCAAATGGAAACCTGTTACTTGGTTCTCTCAGTATTTAATCACCATTGTTCTTCTTTGCTTTGCAGGGTTGTTCTTCCCGGTTTCCAAGTTCATCCTCTGTGGATTTTGACAGATCAACCAAACTCTTACTGTTTATTTCC
Organism: Lepidium africanum; assembly: GCA_900406405.1. Lineage (NCBI taxonomy): Eukaryota > Viridiplantae > Streptophyta > Magnoliopsida > Brassicales > Brassicaceae > Lepidium > Lepidium africanum. The sequence continues at coordinate 9,070 of OVAX01000664.1, forward strand.
CTCTGTTCGGTAAGTAAAATTGTGTGCTCTTATTCTTATTAATTCAAAGCTGAACTCTCACTGATAGACGTCTTATGTTCTCAGGATTAATTCTTTCTTCAATCTCCAGTGTGGGGATGAAGCTTTTGGTCCTATTAGCAAAAAACTTAAACTGGCCTCTTTATCAGCTTGAGAAAGTTGCTGTCAAATCTCCCAGATTGAAGCATCCCCGGGGGATCGAAGAACAACCTGTAGCTTTTAGCAGCAAAACGCTCACACATAGAATAGATGCAACTTGGAACTAGAATTCTGATTTTGATCATAAAATTTATTCTTCGTTTATAATAAAGAACACAGCTTGTGTATAATAAAAATACACTTTTACAGCGAATAATATGCCAGACTCGTTTATAATCAGAAGTGCAAACTTTTTCCCCATGTGTGTAATTTATTGATACTGTAAGATTACAACTAGTCACTGTCAAAACATTTTAGTAGTACACAAGTAAACTATTTTGTTCCGATGGTCACGGAGAGTTTGCTTATCAAGTTTTCAGATGCAGTTTTCTTTTCCTATGAGCTTTCAAAACCAAATATGCGGAAAACACCTGCAAAGAGACCCAAGTTACTGTCACTGTTCATTTTTTGTAACGGATTTTATGAGCCAAGTTGTTGCCATGTATTATAATGAAGTATACTAATGAGCCTACCTTCATCAGTATTGTATTTGGGATTCTTGTCATCACCTGCGTATGCAAGTAAATTGTACTTGGGATTCCACTCGACGCTGTTCATGGCGGCCCTACATGGAATCTGATGTACTGTCCGCCCGGTTTGGACATTAGCCTGTTTGTTCAGACAAGGTGCCAATCTTACATTACGGAAACTACATGACGATTAGCAGCTTTTAAGTCAGGAAAATAACGTACAATATCTATAAATAGATCCTCGCTGGCTGAAGCAATATACTCCCCCGAATAATTGAAGCTTATTGTCCTGACGGGCCATCTGTAAGAAATAGCTATAATTTACTAACATGTAACAAATATTACATCTGTCGTGGCGTTATATGTAATTTCAGGTTAGGACTCACTCAAGTTTGGTAAAGGTTCTCAAACAAAGCATATCTGAGATATCCCAAAGGCTGACTAAGGAATCCGCACTCCCAACAGCAAAATATCTGTGAAGGTAAAGAGGAGGAATTGTATGCAATCAGAAGACTATAATAATTTGTGTCTCAAATGGCAAGACAGAATGAATGTAAAGATCTACTTACCTTCCTTTAGGATCAATTGCTATGCAATAACATCCGGCTGTGTGGGCTGTGAGAGTATCGAGTGGTTTAAGAGATGGATATGAAAGAACTTCAACAGTGCCTGAGAAGAAGAACACACAAATATAACTTTCCAATAAGATCATTTCTCAAGCTAAATACAAATAAACCTAAGGAAAGAACAGAATTCAAAATCCTCACCAAGCCCAGTTGTCAAGAAAAAGTAATCTCCTGGCATGTTCCAAGCAATCTCATTTACCTGTTACAAAAAGACGAAAGCTAAGGAAACATTCCATACATTACCAAAAAAAACAAACATTTCGCCCTATGGTACATTATGAAAGCATAAACAAACTTTTACAATCATGAAGATTATTATTACATGAAGACGGAACTTAGGTGAAATATGAGTTTATGACTGCAGAAGCTCGAAATAGAACAGAGAAGAACCTTACCACTAAGGAAACCACTAATAAAGATCAACATGAGTCTGAGCTTTTGTTACCTCATAATTGAATTTGCGCCTGTGTAGAGGTTTAAATTTACGGACATCCAGAATGGTAAGCTCATCATCCTACAATGATCAGTAAGGGAAAGAACAACATCAGATAAAGGGATCCATCAAGCGATGCATAAAATAGTCCAGTAAAAAAAAATGCAAGTGTGAAGACATGGGGCTCGCGACAATACCCGATTACCAACAGCTACATGTGTCCCATCAGGTTTGTAGGTAATGTTTATATTCTCTCCACTAAGTTCTACCTGCTGTGTGCATTTTCCATCTGTATAACTCGAATAAGACATAACTCAGTAACTTTCCATTGGCAGTAAAACACACAGTATTAGCCACACATCAAGAACTTGTTTACAGAACTAGTTTATAATTCTGCGATATGACTCAAAAGCAAAAGGCAAGACTGCGAGAAATATTGTGGGTGACACAAAGCCAACCCATTAGAAAGATGCAGATTTCTAAACCAGCCTCTATATTGTTATATTTTTCCACTGACGAAGCTAAATCTATTATGAGAATTTAACTTACTGCGAGCATCCCAGAGGCGGACGCTTTTATCACCAGAAGCAGTAGCAACCAGATCTGAATGTTTGGGGTCCCAACATAGTTGATCCACACTATCAGTATGGCCCTTAAGTTCAAGGTCCTTAACTTTACTCTGTATCAGCACATCACATAGAAAATCAAATTAAATTGCATAATTCGAAGTACAAATGACAAAGATAATGATCGATTTGAAGCTCAATCTTAATTAAAAACTTCACGGGAACTACAAAAAGTTGACTCAAAAGAGTATCATCTGGATCAAAACTACCAAACATGTTAAAATAATGCAATAATTCCTCCATATGCAACATCATATAACAAGCACACGCAAATTCCAATAGCTCAAAGGCAGTAAAATTACATGACCGTGAGGTTCGATGTTCCAAATGCGAGCCGTTTGATCAACAGAACCTGAAGCAAGCTTTGTTCCACTAGAATTCCAAGCTACAGAATGTACCTTCAATCCCAAAAAAAATCACGCAAAATTTAGCAAAAATCTAGGGTTTGTAACTTTCGTTGACTGGGAAAACGATGAAATGAAAACGACAAACTCGAAAAAACCTTCTTCTTGTGACCTTGATATTCTCTGCTATGTAAGTTCTTGAAAGGAATCGTCTCCTCCATTTTTTTCCAGCTCTTCTTCCACTTTGCCTTCTTCAACCTTCTCTCACTGAGTATCAAAGCTACGCTTTCGAAGGCGCATTTTTTTGCTATATCGGAATATTTTTGCTATATCGGTATAGTTTGACCGAAACGAATTCTATTAAACCGACCCGGTCCATCAGAGACACCTTCTAGATGACGGAGAGGCTTCTAAAAGAAACTAACTAGAGCGGTAAAATTGCGCAAGTGCGAAATATAAAAAAGATAAACAAAGTGAAAAAAAAACACAGCTAAGCAAGTAATCATTTTCGACAGTACCTTACACTGTCTCTATAAAACGACCCCTAAAATCCACCGACGTTATAGAGAAGCAGCTTTGGTCTTGACTCCGCCGCTTCATCTTCCAAATCTCCGAAGGATTTGCTCTGATTCTTCGTGAAGGTTGCCTTCGAGATGATGATGATGACGTCACTCGGTGGTGGAGTTGGTAGCGGCGGCGGAGGGAGGTTTATGACGTATTCGTCGTCTCTTTCGGTGCCTCCTTCTGCTCCTCAATCGCCTAACTTCTCTGGTGGTCTTCGATCACAGTCTTCTGTATTCGCTGAGCAGGAGAAGTAATTGAATCTCAGTTTTTAATTCTTCCTCCTTTATTTTGTTTGTTTCGTGATTATCGTTAGCTTATGTATTTGTTGAAGAGTATGCTGATCTTTGTTTTACCGATTTTTATCTCTAGATCTTAATTGTTCATCCCGAATCTGGATATATCTGTTTTTTTTTTTTTTTTTTTTTTTTTTTTTTTTTTTTTTTAAATTTTTCTTTTTTTTTTTTTTTTTTTTAGAATGATACNTTGATATTTGAGAACTAAGTTTCGATAATCTTTTTTAGCTCAATCTACTTCAGATTTGCTTCAATCCAGTTCACTTTTTTTTGGGTCGTTAAAGCATCTTTTTAGTGCTATGGTGGATCTTATAGATCTTTGACTGATTTCGTTCTGTTATTGTTGATCTGTGTTCATGACTTATAAAAATGCTAAATTTGCATGTTGAGGAATATCGAATAGATCCATTTCACTGAAAGAATAGTAACTTAAATCTAGTTGTCTTGGTTTACACCATGATGAGCTTTTTGAGTGGATCTGCCTTTAAGTCTGCTGAGATTTTGAGGCTTGACTAATTTTGATACTATGCACATATTTCTCCTCTTGCAGGTATCTGTCAGAGCTACTTGAAGAGCGTCAGAAGCTTACCCCATTCTTACCCGTGCTTCCTCATGTATATCGGCTACTAAGTCAAGGTGAGCTTTGCTTTTTGTGTTGTTTAATTATATGTATTTTCAGCTCACAGAATACATCATTCCTTGTTACAGAATTATGAAGCTCTCATACACTTGATAAATACTAAAACGGTGCTGCTAAGAGATACCTAGTTCTTATGGTTTTAATAGTAGTACTACAACGTGATAGAATGATAATCTAACTCCCAGTGTAGATATCCAACAGAGAGATTATTACCGTCTGTCCCTTTAAAAGTACTGAAAGCTAGAACTAGTTTAAGAAGTGACACTGCTAATTATTTCTGGTTTTCAAAACATGTTAGTGTTTGACTTGGAATTAGATTCTTATACTGACTTCTGTGATTCTATTTAACTAGAGTTAGAGCCAAAAAAAATCTACTGTAGGCTAACACAATTAACTATGCTGTTGGTATCTTGCTGACTGATTTGTCAACTAATTCTAATTGGTGCGTCTTGCTCTTGGAAATTGACATTTTTGGAACAGAGATTTTGCGTGTAACCACACTGTTGGAGAATGCCACAGTTTTAAGTCAGAGTAGAGTTGATCATCCTAGCCCTCTGGCTTCTGGAGGGATATTTCAGAATGCAAGAGCTGACCTGAACGGCTGGGCATCGCAGTTTCCATCAGAAGTATGACTACTAACCATTAACATAACTCTCTACATCTAATTTTACTAGTTTTAATTGACTTTAAGTTATGCTGACATAACATATTTGACTGCTTTTAGCTCTAGTTTATCATGACAGGTAGCCTGGACTAACACTGAATATCCGTGATGTTTTGTATGGTCTTGCCTTAGATCAACACTGATTAGATAGTCCATTATCCTCTCGAGCAGAATTGAAATGATGTTGTTATTGCTATAATTTCTCATGAAAATGCGATCACTTTATGCATATTATTAGAATATATTAGCTACAGGTTGCTATGCGTTGATACAGTGCCCATTTGCATTGAATGAAGTTCCAGGGAGAGAAGTTTCAATATTCATTTGCTATTGATGTTGCGGCTATACTTCAGTTATCATGTACTTATGTTTTAAGGTTAATGTTCCTTTTAATTGTGTTGGTAATTTGTAGAGATCTGTTCCATCATCTCCGGGACCAAATTGGCTTAACTCACCTGGTGGTTCATCTGGTCTTATCGCCAAGCGAACAATCAGGGTTGATATTCCAGTTGACAGTTACCCAAATGTATGAACTCTCATTTCTACACAGAAGTTATATGTATATATATATTTGGAATATAACTCTAAACTTTGATGTGACAGTACAACTTTGTTGGTCGCCTCCTGGGCCCTAGAGGAAACTCCTTGAAGCGAGTTGAAGCAAGTACTGACTGCCGTGTTCTTATTAGAGGAAGAGGCAGTATAAAGGATCCAATTAGGGTATTCATTATTTTACTTTACAACTTCATTTGTATCAACATTCCTCTGTTTGTGTTTAACGCTTTAATATATATCTTGTAGGAGGAAATGATGAGAGGAAAACCAGGATACGAGCACCTAAATGAACCACTTCATATCTTAATCGAAGCAGAACTACCAATTGAAATAGTGGATGCACGACTCATGCAAGCCCGCGAAATACTCGATGATCTTCTTACTCCTATGGTTTGTTTTTAGCTCTTACCCTCTGCTCCCTTTGATTTAAACTGACTGTGGCTACTAAAAGTATTGTTGTAAAGTAATCTCATTGGGTTTCTGTTTTACAGGAGGAAACCCATGATTTCTATAAGAAACAACAGCTTCGTGAGCTCGCATTGCTCAATGGAACTCTTCGTGAAGAAGGATCTCCAATGTCCGGTTCTGGTTCTCCTTACAATAGCCTCGGCATGAAGAGAGCCAAAACAAGAGAAGCGTAAAAATCATTTGGTTGTGAGCTATACAGATATATGAAGCCGATTCAATTCGACACAGAAAGGCCATAACGATATGGTACTGTCTCTAGTCCCTGGAGTAGAATTGTTGTATATATGATTATGAATCTGTTTGTCTATTTATTATTGTCCCGGAGAGAGATCATATGACTGACTTCCCCAAGCAAATGCAAAGGGATGAATGAGTCTCTGCCTCTCTTCGAGACTTTGTGTTTGTTTTTATTTTGTTTTCTTATTTTTCCCTTTATTTGGGATCCAATTTCCAAAGGGTTTCTTTAATTTTTTATTTTAGCTGAAGGAAAACATTAAATCATGATGGTTTGTGTCTGGTAATGATAATAATCATAGTGTTTTTGGATACGTAAACGTCTAAGTAAAGCTTGTTTCAATACCATGTGTAGACTGTAGATTATTAAGCAAATGTTCTGTTCTCGAGTACTTTTCAACTGTTTGTTACTAAAATTAATATCTTCTGTTACATGTCAAGCCCATTTTCAAATTTGACAGGCAGACTTGTCGGTTAGTTGGCAAATCTTTCCAACAGATAATATTTATATAAGTCGGTTAATTTAACATTAATTATTCGGTTTAGTGATAAATCTTTTGGTTTATACCAATGTTTGGAAACCGGACCAGATATCGACTCGATAATAGTTGGTCAGCTGGTCAAACCATATTTTTTTTCATATTTTATTCTATATATATAAGACATGATTGAAAATAATATTATAAGATAAATATTATGATATTCTACAAAAATAATATAACATTTAAAAATTTTACTTATTTATTAAATAATAAATAAGTAAGTAAATTTGATAAGAGAAATAATAAAAAATACTCTAAAAAGTATTAAATTAATTTTTTGAGAAAGAAAATATCAATTTATTTTATTTAATTATATTCGTCGTTTTTTAAATTAATATTTTTTCAAGTTACTTAAATTTTTTGTTTTGACAACGTAATAAAATATATAAAATAATACATATTAGTGATATATTTATATAAATGATCTATTAATATTATTTATAAACATTAATTACAAACACCATCTTTACTAGTTATAAATTATAATCGAAATATCTGGAAAATATAATAAAAACATATTTTTATTGTGTAAATTTTGGTTTTAAGACTTGAAAAAAAGAAATATAATAGTAAAATTTTAAAAAGAAAAATGTAACTGGTTAGTAAACTGAATTTTAATATTGATCTGGATCACCGGTTTTTGACTGATTTTATGGGTTTAACTTAAATTCGGGTTTTAATTTAACTCAGATCGGTTTTGGTAGGAAGTCACGGTCCAACCGGTTGGAACGGCCGGTCCGATCCAGTTTTCAAAACACTGGTTTATACCTAGTCGCAATGCAAAAAAGTTTGAGGGAGCTAGCGTCACTTATGTCCAACAAACCCTAAAAAATCTCGTTTCTTGGAAGATAAGGTATCTTCCTCGGCAATTCGCCAAATACATATATTTATCATAAAATAACCTAAATCCCATTCCATTTACATTAATAATTCACTAATGAAAAATCTAGAGTTCGCAACTCAGAACCCGCAACTCAGAACCCACAAGCACAATTTTGTGCAAACGTCCATCTGAAAATGTAATGTATAGATTATGACATAGACTGCTCAAATTAAATATGCAACATGTGAAACTACAACAAATAGTTCCAGGAGAGTTGCAAAATTGACCCATCTTTTTGGGTCAAATACAAAACTAACCTACTTTTTTTTATTTTTTTCCCATTTTATCCTTAATTTTTCTCTTATTTTCGGTTTTGCCATTATTTTTTTTTAAAAAAAACCATAAAAACATAAACGACAAAAATGCTAAACAAATCTTAACTATTTACAAAATTGCCATCTTCTTCAATTTTTCACCCACTATTACTAACCAAAATTGAAGCTCTAAATGCAGCATCACCAACCAATTTGGACTTCATTATGCTTTATCCCCATCTCTAACCTCATAATATCTCATTCTCTCTTCAATTTCATATAAAATACTCACCAATTTTCGTTTGGTAATTATTAGGAATCTAAATCTTGCATTTTCGGTGCTAAATTGAAGCTAAGAATAACGATTTAAAGCTTGAGAAGACTTTCTGGGAAATCAAAAAAGGTAAAGATGATCTTAACTCAAATCTAGCTAAGTTCTTGAAGATTTTCGGAACTTTACAGAGAGTAGACTTCCCTTGAAGTCTGTAGGTTAAAGTAGACTTTAAAAGAAGTCTACTAGTCAACGCAAATGTTAGCTTTGTAGTTGACCAAGTTTCTGGGTTCGAAGAGCAGACTTCGTGTGAAGTCTGCACGTTTTTCTTTGAACACAAAAAAATAAAAATCCTAGCAGTTTGGGTTAGTTTTTCTTTGAAATTTGGGTTAGTTTTGCAAATGACTAGCAGTTTGACTTGTTTTGGAGACTCCTATTGATGTCTGCGAAAATATTTCACCTGTAGACTTCAATAGTAGACTTCTTTAGATGTCTACTTTTTGTTAAGGGGGTTAGTTTTGCAATTGACCGAAAATAGTAAATTTTGACCAAAAACCCTTAGACTTCACCTGAATAGTAGACTTCAGAGATATACTTCAAGGGAAGTCTGCGAACCTCACAGACTTCATTTGAAGTCTACTATTTAAAATTAATATGTTAATTATTTACTTAAATAAAGTAGACTTCTGTTGAAGTCTCCACTACTTTTCGAGTAGACTACAATTAAAGTCTACTATTGTCGCAGACTTCATGTGCAAACTTCACTAACCCGTATTTTCCTGAGTATACTTCAATAGAAGTCTACAAAAACATGTACTTTTTTGGGAAATAACGCAGACTTCACTAGAAGTCTACTATATACGCACAGACTTCATATTGAAATCTGCTTGAAAAGTCAATGTTTGGTCAATTGCAAAACTAACCCTCTTTTTAGGAGACTTCATTTTGAAATGTGCGCCAAAAAGTCAACATTTGGTCAATTGCAAAAATAACCTAAAAGAAGTCTACTCGTGTCAAAAGTAGACTTCATTTGAAATCTGCTCATGTTAGAGGAGACTTCGATTGAAGTCTACTTTTTAAACGCAGACATCATGTGTAGACATCACTTGAAGTCTGCATTGTTGATTTTGTAAAAATGCATTTTAAGGATGTTTTAATTTTTTTTTTGTATTTTTCCTATGTGTGCTTGATACTTTTTTTGCTTCTGTACAAGTTTCACATAGTTATATATTATATTTAAGTCTATGTAAATTTTAAGAATAAAATAGCTAGTTAGCTCATTCAAAGTATACTTCATTTTCTTTAAATGAAGTCTACTTATGAAGTCTGATAATTGTATAGTAGACTTCGTCTGAATTCTCAATTTTTTTGTTTGCTATTAATTAACCATATGTTTAGCTATGTAATTGTTATTAATGTGGTTTATATATGTTTATTCTTTATGTGATGGTTCAGTAACCTGTTTTTTATGGAGAATGGGTTATGGAGGGCTTGGTTTGGCAATTCATGATTGATAACCATAGAGGAGGAAGAATGGTTTTTATAGATGATGGTTGTACATATCGAGAACTTGTTGAAATGGTACATGCTGAGTTCAATCTGGATGAGGACACTGATTATGTGGACTTAAGTTACTCGCTGCTAGATTCAATATTGCAACAAATGCCACCTAGCACCCCTCCAATGCGCGTCACAAGTGATAGACAAGTTGGAAGCTTGGTTGAGTTATGTAAGTTTCATGTTGTGCGTCTATGTGTATCGGAAAAGAGTTCTGATGGGGATGAGAGTGAAGATCTAGATGAAGAGATCGATTGTGATGGAGTACAAGTTGAACTTGAAGTTTACAAGGACGGTGGAGATTATAGTCAATATGGGAAAATAAAAGATGAATATGAAGACGAAGATGATAACGATATAGAGAAAATGCGTCAGTTTGATAAAGAGGAAATATCTGATAATCTACATGTCAATCAGAGGTTTTCTAATAAAGAGGATTTGGCAGCAGTGTTGAGATTGATGAGTGTGTTACAGAGATTCCCTTTGAAGGTATACAAGTCAACAAAAACTCTATTGGTGGCTAAATGTCGTGTGAGTGGTTGTGAATGGAAGGTTAGAGCGTGTGTGAAAAATGAAAGTAAGACGTTCTGGGTGACAAAATATGTTAAGGTATATACATGTTCAGTGGCTGAGCGATATGCGCATTTCAAACACCATTCTCCGAAATCGATTGCTTGATTGTTTGTAGATCACTTTGGAACAATTAATGGAATTGTGCCAAAGCATATTACAGAATCAATGAAGATGATGTTTGGTTTGAAGTTGGATTATACTACTTCATATAGATCATTGATATATACCCAACAATTGATGCGAGGCAGCATGGAAGATGGTTATGGTAATTTGCCTTCTTATTTGCTGCTACTCCAAGAAGCTAATCCGGGTACTGTTACTGGTCTTGAACTTGATGATGATAATAGATTTAAATATCTATTTCTATCTTTTGGTGCTTCGATAGTAGGATTTGAGTATCTGAGAAGAGTTATTGTGGTAGATGGATGTCATTTAAGTGGGAAATACGGTTGAGTTTTGCTAGTGGCAACATCACAAGATGGTAATTTTCAGATATTTCCAGTTGCATTTAAAATTGTAGACACTGAGAATGATGCTTCATGGGAATGGTTTTTCACCAAACTAAGGAGTTATTTTTCAAACCTTTATAGTTTCTGATCGACACAATTCCATAAAGAAAGCGTGTGAGACGGTTGTTCCTTGGGTTACGCGAGGCATATGTTACTATCACCTCTAACATAACATTGTGACAAAGTTTAAGGGAAAACATCTCCTATATTTGGTAAAAAAGCGGCATATGCGTACACACTTCATGACTTTAATCGACACATGGAAGAGTTAAAGAAAATAAACCGAAGCCTTGCAGCATACTTGGAAGAGGCAGATCCGATATTGTGGGTATGTGTTCACTTCCCAGGTGACAGGTACAACATCAAAACGAGTAATATTGTAGAATCTCTCAACGCTGCATTTAAGCTAGCAAGAGAATTTCCCATAACATTTCTTTTGGAGTTCTTCCAAGAGAAGTTAGGAATGTGGTTTTGGAAACGGAGAGAAGATGCCTTGTGTCTCACGACATGCCATAGTCGGGGAGTTGAATATTTATTGGCGGTACGTGGTCATTATGCAGAACGGTTAGTTGTTCAACGCATAGATACCTGGCAATTTTATTTGAAGGATGGGACAAGGAAATGCTTAGTTCAATTGGAACAAGGAAGGTGTGAATGTGGTGTATTTCAGGTTGAGAAAATTCCATGTTCCCACGCTATGGCAGCTGCATTACATGTTGGACTACATGTGTCTACTCTTGTTTGTCCTTCCTATAGAAAGGAATATTTGAGTGCAGTATATGCTCAGGTAATATATCCGAAAAGTGACAATGGAGTTGCAAAACAAGAGCAACAATGTCTACCTCCAATTGTGAAAACTCTTCCACGTTGAAAAAAGAAATCAAGGTGGCAGATTTGGTTAGAAATTGCTACAATGCGAAAGACCAAGGCTCAAAAAATTACCAAGCAATACAATTGTTCGAAATGCAAACAACCGGGCCATACTAGACCGAATTGTGTAAGTTAACACTATTTTTTGCACAGCTATTTATCGAGAAATATTATTATTCATTGGTGATGTGTCTTATTAATGTTGATAGGTCGTCAAAGTCGATGATAACTAGAAATGTCACTTCTTTGGAGGCAGATATTTGATTCGAGAAGATATGTTACGTTTTCTTACACTTATGTAAAACATCTACTCTTATGTACTCTAATGATATGTCGTATGTACTCTTATGTTATGTTTTATTACACTAATGTAAAACATATACTCTTATGTACTCTTATGTGTATTCTCTCTAGGTTGCATTAACTAGTTCGTAATGACACTTCATATGAAGTCTACTTTCACTGAATAGACTTCAATTGAAGTCTACTATATCGGAGTAGACTTATTTTGAAGTCTACTTCAGCAGAGTAGACTTCAAGGGTAAAACATTTACTTATATGTCTATGCTCTCTAGGTTGCATTAACTCGGTCATAATGACACTTCATATGAGGTCTACTATATCGGAGTAAACTTCAATTGAGGTCTTCAACATATTAGACTTCAAGGGTATTCTACTTTAAGAGAGTAGACTTCAATTGAAGTCTACTTTAACTAACTGAGTAGACTTCAATCGAAGTCTACTTCGACAGAGTAGACTTCAATCGAAGTTTACTTCGACAGAGTAGACTTCTCTTGAAGTCTACTTTAACTGAGTAGACTTCAATCGAAGTATACTTCGATTGAGTAGACTTCTCATGAAGTCTACTTCGACAGAGTAGATTTCAATCGAAGTCTACTTCGACATAGTAGACTTGAATCGAAGTCTACTTCGACAGAATAGACTTCAAAAAAAGTCTACTTCGACTGAGTAGACTTCAAAAGAAGTCTACTTCGACTGAGTAGACTTCTCTTGAAGTCTTCACAACATAAATAGACTTCATTTATCGTATACTTGTGACATAACCTGTAAATTTTTTGAGTACTTTCTGTAACAGTTAAATATTTAGCCGATCAAATACCACCCCAAGTAATTACATAATAGTTGAGTTTACTTGCACCACAAAAAAACGACATGCAAGATTCTAACATCTATTTTTCTTGCAGCCTACCCAAAAAATTACAAGCATGCAAGTTGGGGTATACAATTAGAAGAATATAACTACTTGGACCCACGTTCGTTATATAGGTCCAAACCTTTGTATCCTTGTTTCTCTCTGCTTCTCTGTGCCTGTTATTCCTGTCTCATCAAAAATCTCAACAACAAGCTTGTCCCTCATGAGATGCACATTAGCATCACAAAATTTAGTCGGAAATGGAAGTCCAAGAGCATGACATTCTACGTATTTCAAGCAGTAAACACCACATTCCCCAATTTGTTTGTTTTATGGCAATGACCCTTTCACCCACTTTTGTTTGATTTTTTCCATACCTAAACCTGAGGATCAAAGTCACCATACATAGCTTTAATGATGTTGTCAGCCAATGGATCATCTTCTTCATCGTCCCAACGTGGCCACATCTGATCATAATTCTTCTTAACAAAGGGAATCACTTCTGTCTGCAGGAAAACAAGACAAGAAAAGTATTACCAACGTTAAACATTAGAGAATACATAAAAAAAAAAAAAATTACACACAACAAATTATAGTACCTGTTTCAGCATGTTTTCCTTGACATATTTACGACTCTTACCACCTTGATATGCCAGCAAAGGTGGAGTTGGCCTCCCTTCAAGGAGTTCACCAAAACTGGCTGCATATTCTGGAAGTGCATAGTACACCCACACTTGAAGAATTTGAAGAAAACTTCGATGTGGTAGCCCTTTGACGTGGGTTTTCTTTCTTTAACAGATTCGATCAGAATATTGTGTGCAACTCTCCCCCAAGGGTAATTCTGGAAAGCCTCCAGATCCATGACCAATCGTGCCAGTTGAAGTCGGACAGGCTTGTCAGCCTTTTTAGCGTCAATAAAGGTTGCAAGTAATGAGAGGTAACTTAGCCTTAGACGATCTTCACAGTTTTCACAAGCCTTCAACAGATCCGCATAGCTTGGTCCCACGTTCAAGTCCAATCCAAGCAGAGCCCAAAATCGTTCCATATCCTCAGTAACCTCGACCACAGGAGATACTACGTTCTGGACGTAATTACAGTTCAGCCCGGTGATGAACTGAAACTCATTAAGAGAATCTTATTGGATTCACACCAATAAGACTCCATATCTCATAGCTCATACTGCACTGCAGCTGAAAACAAAGTATGTAGTGGACCAGCCTAGATGCCCAACTAAAATCCAGTTCATAAAACTTGATAAAAACGCCCACTCTAGAATTTCGAAGGTCACCCCATTCAGTAGCGCTGAGGGCTTCAGAAAGTGCGTTAAGCAACCAAGTACGCCCACTGTAGTAGCCTACACTCTTTGTGGGGTATGGGAATTTACCCTTAGTGAACAATCTCAGCGGAAAACCAGGCGGATCCATCTACAAACACCAATGCAAATCAGAGAGGTTAGTAAGAAACTTGCCACAGCAACCACAAAAAGAAGTCTACTAATAAAATACTTATGATGTCTACAATAGAAGTCTTTTACAACACAACAACCATAATAGAAGTCTGCTAATGATGTCTACAATAGTAGTCTTTTATAAAAAAACCCTACAACAACACATCAACCACAATCACAAAATTTTACTACTAGGTACGAAAATATATGCATAAAAACACAAGCAATTTCAAACAAACAAATGGCAATCACAGAGTTAACTAGTGTGAGTTTCTACAGCAACAACCAGAATTTTTACACCAACTTGTATTCTACAATATAAGTCTGCTAATGATGTCTACAATAGTAGTCTTTTAAGAAAAAACCCTACAACAACCACAATCACAGAATTTTACTACTAGGTACGATAATATATGCATAAAAGCACAAGCAATTTCAAACAAACAAATGGCAACGTACCAGTAACTATAGAAATAGCAATTCCTACGAGATTGAACTTACATAAAAAACAACAATACCAGAGAAGAACAACAACAGAAATACAAAAACAAATACAATCAATTGATAACAGAAAATAGCAAACGAAATAGAAGAACCGGTGAAAGTAAACCCTATGGACTCGCTGGACAAAAGGAGAACCGGCAGAATGAAACCTGCAAAACAAAAAAGAAATATTGAGTATACTCAAACAAGTTTAGTCAACCAACAGTTTCAATTTACGTTCATATAGTCAGCTTGTCAAGAAAATTAGTAGTTCCAAACAGCAGTTCCAATTTAAATTGGGGAAAGAGAACCACGGTCAAGAATAATTATATATTCACATCAACTAGGTGTTAGGATTGACTACTAAAGGTAATTTCCAAACACAAGGGAAAGTCTAGCCTAAAACAATCAGACCTATGGCTATAATAGAGACTAAAAACGAATTTGGAATTTTAACTACTACTTTCTTCAAACTGATATTAATCTATCCATTGATTTCGAAATAATAATAATAATAAAAAAACCCCGACCATGAATCAAATATTTGATGTTATAATGAATCATAAGAAAACAAAGATCAAAAGCATGACTAAATTCAAGCTCAACGAAACGTAAAAGGAACAAAATTACTAAACTTATTAAAAGGGTCACTGCATCTCCTAACCAATTACAGTAAACTCACAATATTTACCACAATCAATGAAACAAATCCAGTACTCAAGAAATCAAAGAAACAAAATTCAGATCAAACAAAACTCACAATAATTATAATAAACGTTGCTAATAATTTCTTCTAATGAAAAGAAGATATGAAAGAAAAAAATCAAGATAATCACCTTAAAAATCTAATCTTTTCAGATTTATACACATAGCAACGACTTGATTAAGTAAATTCAGCAACTTTTTCAGATCTATGCCTAGCAACCATAGAAAAAAAAAAGAGAAGAAATAATCGAAATCAGAAGTAAACCCAGAAAATCAAAAAATTCTGATGTATAAACTCACCGTGGGGAACGATTTGCAAACACAACCTACATAAAGGAAGAAGAAGGTGAGTTCAGATTCAAAGAGGGACACAACGAAACAAAAAGAAGACAACAAACCTGAAGTTAAAGCTTGAAATCTGGTCTCAAGTAAGAAGATGACAGAGACAGCAAGAAGGAAAACGAACTAAGGTAAAATCTACAAAAAAAAAAGATGGTGAGATGAAGATACCCGAAAAAGATGGAGAAGAGAGGAAAAGAAGATGGAGAAAAGAGGAAAAGAAGATGGAGAAGAAAAGAAAAGAAGATGGAGAAGAGAGGAGAGATTCACCTAGATCGGAGAAGATGAACTGCAGCCGCCGGAGATGGAGCCTCCAAAGATGGCGGCCGCCGGAAATGTAGCCGCCGGAGATGGAGCGGCCGAAAACCTAGATGATGATGGGTTGGTTACGATGAAGAGAGATATGCCAAAGTGGCTGAGTTTTTCATCCATTTGGTAAAAATGGGTATTTATAATTAGATTAAACTTTTGTAAACCAATTGGTTTAAATCAAATCAAATTGCCATATAATATGGTTTAGTTTTGGTTAAAATTAAATTAAAATACTAATCAATTGGTTTTAGTGAAATTAACATCAAATTGATGTACTAAACATGGATAATTTCGTTGTTATTATTGTAAAAATTTTATAAATTAATAATTTTATTAAGTAAATTAAGCTTAAATCAAAACCTATTTGACATATAATTCAGTTAACGAGGAGACTTCAAGAGAAGTCTACTTTGGTAAAAATGTATTTTTCTTGTTAGGTTAATCTTTTCTAAATCAATTGGTTTAAATCAAATCAAATTGCCATATAATATGGTTTAGTGTTGGCTAAGATTAAATTAATATACTAATCAATTAGTTTTAGTGAAATTAACATAAAATTGATGTACTAAACATGGCTAATTTCGTTATTATTTTAAAAATTTATAATTTTATTAAGTAAATTATGCTTAAACCAAAATCTATTGGACATATAATTCGGTTCAAGAAGAGACTTCAATAGAAGTCCGCTTTTATAGTAGACTTCTTCTGAAGTCTGCTCTGTAGACTTCATGTGAAATCTATTCTATACCCTAAACCCTAAAACACAAATCGAATACATTCTTATTAATACGCCAAGATCAGATTAAAAACTCATATCAAAGATTAAACATTCTTAATATACTCAAACTTTGACCATTTTTGTTAATTTTTACATTTTAAAAATCTCAAATCAAACATCTATATGATTACCAACATATATTGTATGTTGTCCAAACCCTAAACCCTAAACTCATACTTTGTTTGTGAACTATGAGGTTTGATCTTTATTGGTTTTTTTCACCAAGTTTTTGTGAAATTTTTTTTATACTTCATAATTGCTTATATTATGCTTATTTAACAAAAAATTTATTCATATAATACTTATTTTAATTTTAAAATTTTTATTAAAAAAATAAGTAAAGAGGAAACTTCAGGTGAAGTCTGCTTATTACAGACTTCGCTTGATGTCTGCTTTTAAAGTAGACTTCATGTGAAGTCTGTAATTAAAGTAGACTTCATGTGAAGTATGCAATTTACCCAAAAGGGTATATACGTAATTGCGTCTACAATTTTTTTGTTTAGTCATGGAGGGTAAAATAATAATTTCCTTACCCTCATAGGTTGGTTTTGTATTTGACTACAAAAAAAGTTAGTTTTTGTATTTAAAATCAAATTTTAAGTCATTTTTATAATAAGCCCAATAGTTCCCATCTACATTTAGTTCCCATCTACATTACTACTACTATGATGACAACCATTTACGCAAAAACCAAATAATTACTAAGTAATATAATTAGAGTTTACCATCTATTTACTCGTAAGTTTTATATATCACCACTTTTACACGAATTTTGAAACTAGTTCTATTTTCCCATATCTTAAAGTTAAATACCTTTTTACATTCAAAACGAAAGTTAAACTACACATAATCTGAAATAAAACATCCTCTGAATATATGTATAGTCTCATGTGTCAGTTAAAATCAAAGAAGTAGCGCATTGTTTTTTATGTCAACAATTAGATCGATAGGATTCGATCCAGCCTAAATCCATCCTTAGTTACTTCTACAATTTAACCTCCAACTTGTATTAGAATGGAATCAAATTCCAGATGCCTAAAATATTACACATTATCTGAATATAATGGTTTTGTTATTTTATGATGCAAAGTTCTTAATATTAAATAATATAAATCAAAGAAAGAATCATAACTTTAAAACTATTTTTAAAGTTATTATAATCTACATCTAAAGCAATGTTGGTTTTTTGCCGAGTTTTTCTCAGTCTGGTGGTAGATGATCCAACTAATGATTTTAGCATCAGGAGACCTCTTCCAATTATTGATGGCAGATTAAGAAGAAATTTGGGAAGTGAGGTTTAGCCGTTTAAAGTATAGATCGGGTTTTGTCGATTTAATTGTTGATAAAATAAATATTGATTTTTTTGTAAGCAATTTAAAAATTCACATCCATATGACTTTTTATTATTAATGTTAAATAATTTAGATCGAAATCCGCATTGACATTATTTTTTTCTATATAGAAAATGACTTCAAGATATGTTTTAGTTATTATTCAACCCATAACTATTATAATGATGATATAAATTATTAACAAAAAAAAGAAGAAGGACAAATCAATGGGCGCAAGGATAAGTGCAGAGGCATGCTTTGTTAGCTTGTTGACAAATGCCAACTACTCCAGGATATAGTTTGCTACATTCAACTCGACATTGTTTTTGATCATAGGAGGCTCCTGGACCTTATATGTATCCATAACACAGTTCGTCTCCTTGTGTCTCCTTCATCACTGTCCCTAATATTTATACATTTATAATCAATTAAGGTTTCGTTATAAACTAAATATCAATGACGAACAAAATAACCATCTAATTAGAAAGAAGAAATGTTAGAAAATGTAAAACAAACCTAGAACGAGGACGACCATAAAGATAGCAAGAATGGTGGCTTTAGTCATTTTTGATGGTACAAGTAAAATACAAAATCTGAATGAATAACTTTAATTGAAAAGTAATGAGTGCAATGGTGATAAACTTGTGGTCTTATATATATATATATATGATATATCTCAAAATCTAAAAATATATATTAAAACGTTAAAGATATAATTAAGAAAGATATCAAATTTTACTTAAAGAAAAGATATCTCGAATTTGACTAAAAGTAAACAAGAAAAGAAAAAGATGGAAACATAATCAACCACATTAAATTTATATCTATACTATCATTCATGAATTAAAAAATTTAGAGTCAACAATAATTAAATGGATGATGGACCAAAATATAAAAATATAAACATGAAATATATTAACAAATTTGATTTAAAATAAATACAAACAAAAACTTGATAAGTATTCAACTTAGTATTTTGGAAAGAGTTTGATTTTTTTTTTGTAAATGTTGATTTTTATTAATTAAATCACACGTTATGTAAACAAGAAATGTTATATTTTTTGAATAAAACTTATATAACTGATTTTAGTTGAAAAATAGATTAAAAATCCAAAATATCTTTGACGAAAAAAAAAATCCATAATATCTTTCAGAACAAAAAATTGTGGGGTTAATGAGGTTAAGTGTCCACCCTGCTGTGTTCTCCAATGAAATTTGATTTAAGGAATTGATTTGTCCGATGTAATATTGTTTGTGGTTTAAGATTGAAATAAAATTAAATTTGCTCGACTGATGTCACGTGATTCATTTAGTTTTTTTCTTTATGCTTAAGGGTCTTCTACCTTTTAGTTTAGGTTGCTAGATAGATATATCACAAGAAAAATCAAAATAGATTATATTTAAGTCTTCAAAATTGAATAATTTAAGCTATGGTTCTCAAATAATCTATCTCATCTCTTTTTTTTTGTTGTCATGTTTCTAAGTTTATAGACGCACACTATTAATTTTTTTATCAATCATCCACGTGAGTAAGTCATTATGGAAGATGCCTCTTTACTAAAATGAGTTTCTATTGGAAAGAAACTTAATTGGGCTTTGGTAGACAACAATTGGTTGACCTCTTTTCCTCATTTTTTTTCTTCTTTTTACTATTTTTAAGTCTGGTAGAATCTTAGAGCATGCCCGTATTTTGGTTGTTCATTGTGAAAGTAATAGGAGGTTGTTCCTATTCTTTAACTTCCTCACAACTCATGATTTTTTTTTCTACTATCAAACAGTCTTGGGTTTATACTCTACTTTTTCACTCTCGATTTGCACTTTATATTCCATAGGAAATTAAAGAAGTTGAAGCCTGCTCTTCGCCGTCTCAATAAATTCCATTACAGTGATCTCCCAAATCGTACTTGTGCAGCATATGAAGATTTTTGCCACAAGCAGGATTATGCTCTGAATGTCCTTAGCTCATGTAGAGGAGCAATTTTATCGCCAAAAATCTTGAATTAACTGGCTGGAATCAGGTTACCAAAACACTTCATTCTTCCATTGTGTTTCTCCAACTAGAGCTACCAAAAAAACTTTTGAACGTCTTAAGTTGGACTCTAGTGAGCTGACTTATGATCATTCTACTATCAAGTTTGCAGCTATCTCTCATTATAGAGCTTTCTTACAACAAGATTCATCAACTCTTTTGAATTCTCATATTCAGACTCTTGATGATCTAATAGATTTTTGGTGTCCTGACTCTGATCAGCTTTCCTTGTTGCATTGATCTCTCCTAAGTTAATTTAATCTACATTGTTCTCTATGCCTTCTAACAAGGCTCAAGACCTGATGGTTTCATGTTGAATTCTTCAAGGCTGCTTGGCCTATCATTGGAGAAAATGTTATTGATGTGTATTCATTTCTCTTGTTTGGTTTCCTTCCATATGGAGTTAATGCTACCTCTTTAGTGTTGGTTCCCAAACATTCTAATGCTTTATCTATGAGTGACTATAAGCGTATTGATTGCTGCAATCTCCTTTACAAGGTAATCTCCAAAAAAATATCTAACCGTCTTAAGTCTATCTTCCCTCAAGCTATTAAGTTGAATCCGACTGCTTTTGTCTCCAAAAGACTACTTCTTGAGAATATCTGATTGGCTATAGAATTGGTGAAGGATTATCATTAGCCTTTTATCTCTCCTCATTGTGCCATTAAGTTTGATCATTTAAAAGCCTTTGACTCGGTTAGCTGGTCTTTCATTGTTGCTGTTTTACAGGCTATGCATCCCCATGAAGTGTTTATTCATTGGATTCACTTATGCTATTCTACTGCTATGTTTTTAGTGTCTGTTAATGATGATATCCTAGGTTTTTTTCTGGGTTCTCATGGTATTCTTCAGGGATGCTTTTATCTCTTTATCTATGTCATCATCAACAATGTTCTCTCCGAAATGCTAAATCGTGCTGCTGAGGAAAGCTAGTTTGGGTATCATCCTTTCTGTTAAGCAACAAATCTTACTCATCTTAGTTTTGCTGACAACATCATGGTTTTCTCATATGGGTGTCCTTCCTCTTTTTTGGTATTCTCAATGTGATGCATGACTTTTCAAGTCTCTCAGGCTTGCACATAAATGTCTCCAAAAACTCTATCATCATTGTAGGTGATAGAGACAATTTCTTTTAGTTCTACTACTGCTACACCTAGTATTGTTGTTGATTCTCTGCTTATTCGCTATCTGGGACTTCCTCTACTGTCCAAATCTATGTCTAAATTAGACTATGCTTCTCTCATTGACAGAATTAAATCTCGCATGCTCTCTTGGGCTACTAAAACCCTCTCATTTTTCTGGAAGACTTCAACTGATCAAATCCGTAATTACAAGTATTACCCTCTTTTGGTGTGCTTCATTTCGTCGTCCTTATCGTCGCTCTGATGATATTGAGGACCTTTGTAGTGCTTTTTTTATGGTCTGGTTTTCCCAACATCTCTACTAAAGCTAAGTTTGCTTGGAGTGAGGTTTGTAGACCAAAGTCTGAAGGAGGTCTTGGTCTTCGTTCTCTAACCTAATCATTGTGGTAAATGTACGAGACAATGTGCTTCAGGGGTTAAATGTGAGTATGGATATTGTAGTTATGCTCGATTTTGAACAAAGTATAAATTAATGTTGGTTATATTTTAAATTTGAGTTGTCTTATTTTGAGTTTATTAGCATATGTAAGGATTTTACGTATACGAAATCTTCATGCATATATATATATATATATATGCATGTAATAATTTTTGTGAGTTGAGTATACACATATATGTAAACAAAAAGATCGATCTTTTTGATAAAATATGTAAATGAATAAAATAATATACTCTTGCATTGACAATGTTATGTTTTCGTCGCTTCTCTTACATTATTACTTATAGAGTTATATGCCATGTTCTAAATTTAGCTAGATGCTGTTCAGCCTATCGAACACCGCCTAGAGTGGAATTAACTAATCGAAGATTATGCGGAGATTAATCAGTGTTTTATTTTTGAGCATTTGTATGAATTACAAATATATACTATTATACGTAGAAAGTAAGAGTATAATGTGGTGTAGTGGTTATTATGGATATTGAAGGTGACCAGTACGAGAGTTCTAACCCTTACAAGCATACTTTTTAGATGAACTTTTTTCGTTTAGTTAAATAGAGGGTAATAATGTTTTTTCCTAATCATCTTCTTCCTCAGATCTCATAGTTTATGCGAACCCAACAACTGAATTTTGTTTTCATATCTTTCTTTTTCTTTTGTATTTAATTATATGTTAGCCTAAACATAGTAGATCTGCTAAAAATCTTTGATTATCAACTCGAAAATAGCAAAGAGCATGATTTTTTTTCAAACTAACGATTTTTTATCTTGATTTTTCTAAAAGCGCGGTGGTCCTCCTCTGTTCAGCATTTTTTTTTCAGTTAGGCGGCCACCAAGACCAAGTTTTTTAACACGGGTTATATGTAGTAAGTTTTACAATGGCCTTTGCACAAAAGCTTCCATATTAGGCAATTATATATATATATATATATATATATTCAAATTTTCCATATTTAAAAAAATAGAAATCAATCTACAGTTCGCAAGTTAGAACCCACAAGCACAACTTTGTGCAAACGTCCATCTGATATGTAATGTATAAATTACGACATAGACTGCTCAATTTAAATATGCAACATGTGAAACTACAACAAATAATGCCCATCTACATTACTACTACGATGATGATGGCCATTTATGCGAAAATCAAATAATTACGAAGTAATATAATTAGAGACTACCAACTATTTACTCCTAGTAAGTTTTATATATCACAACGTTTACACGAATTCTGGAACTAGTTCTATTTTCCCACATTTAAAAGTTAAATATCTTTTTACACCCAAAACGAAAGTTAAATTATACATAATCTGAAATAAAACATCATGTGAATATGTATATTCTTATATGTCAGCTAAAATTAAGAAGTAGCGCATTTTTTAATGTCAACAATTATATCGATAAAACCCGATCCATAGCCTAAATCCATCCTTAGTTACTTCTACATTTTAACCTCCAACTAGTATTAGAATGAAATCGAACTCTAGATCCTGAACTATTACACATGATCTGAATTAAAATAGCTTTGTTATTTTCTGATGCAGTGTTCTTAATGTTGAATAATTTAAATTAAAGAAAGAACCATTTCTTTAAAACGATTTTCTTAAAAGTTATTATAATTTACATCTAAAGCAATGCTGTTTTTTTTGCCGAGTTCTTCTCAGTCTAGTGGTAGGTGATCCAACTAATGCTTTTAGCATCATGGGTTCGACCTCTCCCTATTATTGATGGTAGATTAAAAGGAAATTTTAGGAAATAGGGTTTAGGATATAGATCGGGTCTTGTCAATCTAATTGTTGGCAGAAAAATATTGTTATTTTTATTTTGTAAGCAAGTTGAAACGAAATTCACATCCATATCACTTTTTTTATTCATGTTAAATAATTTAAACAGACATCCACACTGACATTAAATTTTTTTTTAGATAATGACTTCAAGATATGTTTTAGTATTATTCAACATATAACTATTATAATGACAAATCAAAATGGGCAAAAGGATAAGTGCAGAGGTATGCTTTGTTAGCTTGTTGACAAGTGCCAACTCCTCCAGGATGTAGTTTGCTACATTCAACTCGACACTGTTTTTGATCACAGGGGGCTCATGGACCTGATATGTATCCATAACACGGTTCATCTTCATGTGTCTCCTTCATCATTGTGCCTAATATTTATACATTTATAATCAATTAGGATTTCGTTATAAACTAAATATCGATGATGAACAAAATAATCATCTAATTAAAAAGAAGAAATGTTAGAAAATGTAAAACAAACCTATAACAAAGACGACCATGAAGATAGCAAGAACGGTGGCTTTAATCATTTTTGATGATACAAATAAAACACAAAATGAAAATGAATAACTTTAATGAAAAGTGATGAATGCAATGGTAATATACATGTGGTCTTATATATATGATATATCTCGAAAGTCTAAATTTTAAAAGTAAAAGATTGTAATTAAGAAAGATATCAAATTTTACTTAAAGGAAAGATATCTTAAATTTCACTAAGAGTATAAAAAAAAAAAGATAGAAACATAATTAACAAAATTTAATGTATATCTATACCATACATGAATTAAAAATTGAAAAGTAAAAATAATTAAATAGATGACGGACTGGACCAATTTTAACCGACTCGTTTTTCTCTTTTTAGCTTTGGTGATTTCTTAAACTAGAACCACCGACATAGATCTTGGTCGGGGGAGTAGCAACCAGAGATTCACACAGCTCCGGCACCGTCGTATCTTTCCCCCTTCTTGCGTTTTTTTGCTTTTATAAAGTATTCGAAGAATAAATCTAGGCTCTACCCATGAGATGGGTTGATAGTTGTTGGTCTCTTATCTCCGATTTAGTCATCTCTGATGAGCAAACTTGTTTGCTGTTAGGTTAGATTCTCCGAAAATGATCATTCATCGGATTAAGCTTATGTGCAACAAAGGTTGGAGGAATCACACATATCCACCAACTCATTTGTATTGTCAGAAACGTCGCTATGGAAGCATAACACATGACACTAGACTTAAGATTTGTTGTAATCTTTTGGTGTAATGATCTTTTTTGTTGCACTTGTTAAGTCTAATAAATAAAGTTTATGATGGAAAAAAAAATGATGGACCAATATATATAAAAATATAAACATGAAATTTGTTAATAAATTTAATTAAAATGAATACAAACAAAATCTTGATAAGTATTCAATATTTTGGAAAGAGTTTGATTTTTTCGTTATGTAAATAAAAAATTTTATATGTTTTGATTAAAACTTATAAACTAATTTTATTAGATTTTGATAAATTTTAGTTACTCATCATGGCTTTCAAAAAAAAATTAAAATCATGAGTTAAGAGGTTAAATGTCCACTTCTACTGTTTTCGCCAATAAAATTTGATTTCAAGGATTTGAGTTGTCCTATATAATATTATTAGTGGTTTAAAGAATGATTAAACTATGAATTAGAGTTTGTCGACTCAAAAACCATTCTCTACATATCTAATTTGGAGACATTTCAATTAAAAAAGTTGAGGTAAAACTTATTGTACATCATCATATACATTATCATAATTCCTTTCTATTTATTTTATTTTATATTGTTCTTTGGTTTCCGAGCGATAGATGAATTACTCAAAGCTTTTCAAATCCAGATTCTATTATTAAGTCCTACACACTTTCCTATGAAAATATATACACATGTAACAAATAATTACATAAAATTTAGCAATGTTAAATATCAAAATTCAATAAAGCAGTGTTGTTAATTATGTCAAATAACTTAAATCAAAACTGGCATTCACGGTGAAATGGTTTTGGTATAATAATTAAATGTATTTTTTTTACCACAATACTTCATGAAGTCATATTTGCTTCACATTATACTATTTAGGATGTGGATTGAACCTTTCCAATGGACAAAAAAAACTCACCTAAAAGATTATAAATTGATTGCAATAACTGTTTTGTTGTTCAAACCACTATTATTATTATTATTATTAGTATTATTATTATTATTTAAAGTACTTCATATTTTTTTCAAACAAAATCTAACAAAGATAAATATCTATTATCGTAAACCAAAATACAGAGACATGTTTTGTTTGATGGGAGACAACATCCTTTGTGAATGGAAAACTTTAACTAAAAAGTGATGAATTTGAAACCAGGAGCACAAAATTTTATCTATTTAAAAATAGACCGTTTTCTCTCTACGATAGAGAAGGCAGCCGTTAAACCCTAGTTTGATTTTCATCGATTTTAATGGGAGTGGTGGCCGGTGGCTTCGTTAGCATCGAAACCGCTACCACCTCTTCTATAATTTATGTCTTTTAGGTTTCGGACTTTCATTTTGAGCAGATCTTCATCCTTTGTCATGGTTTTGACTTTTCTCCATGGCTTTGCTGGAAAGTTTTTATGGCTCGCCAAAGTGTTATCCTTGCATATGTCGGTATGATGAGTTTTCTCCATGGAAGTATTTGGTTGGGTTTTGCTCCTCCGCGCGGTTGGTGGTGAGGTGTTCATTGGCTTCTTCGTCTTTAGTTAACATGGTTGAATCCCTGCTTGAATTGTCTCTCTTCTGGTTGGGTTTGAATTTTGCTTCTTTTGCCTTTTTCAATCGGCCTTAATTGTTAGGTTTAATGGTTGAAACTTATTTAATCATCTTGTTGATTAAGTTTATTGATTTGGTATTGTTATGTTTCTCTTCCTCTCCTAGAATTCATGTTTAGGTTTGGATGGAGCTTATGGTTTGACAATATCTTTCCCCTAGTGTTTTGGTAAATTTGAATACGTTTTTAGATTGGGTTGTATTATGCAATTAAGATTTATTTATCAGCTTAGTGAGCGGTTCTTGGAATCTAGTTCATTAAGATATCTTTTACATAGGCAAGTTCAAAGAAGGAGGCTCTTCTTTCTCAGAGTAAGCTTGACTTTGTCTTTCAAGCTATCGCTTTTAGGTTTGAAACCTGTCTCCAAAAATCAATGTGCAAGAAACTTCTTGCGTGGTCTTCATAAATGTTCGAGCTTTTTTTTAATTGGTGTTACAATGGATCATCATAATTCTCATTTTCTTGTTATAGGATTGAGAATGACCATTAGTTTCTATGTGGTTCATTGGTGTACTCTTATTCATTGTGAAAATTTTTAATATCAATTAGTGATGAGTGCAATCTATCCGTATTTGAGTACACTGTTTATTAATTTATAATGGTGATGTACAATATTTTATCAATTTATAATGACATGAATTTAACATGTCAATATTGTATTATGAGATTTAAGACTAATACAATTTGAGAGAATAAAAGTCAAGTAATAGTACTATGTTTCTGGATACTGTTGATGTTGTGATCTTACTTTTTTTTGTCTTATTATATTAATAACATATAGGTAAAATTCAATGATAAACCGGTGTAAGACGAATATAATTTTGGAAACTAACGCCGGCGGAAAAGTTTTTAAGATAAAAATTATAGTTGGAAGATGACGGAAATGTCCCCGAAAACTAGATAAAACAAACTTTAAAAAGAAAAGGTAGAACAACTAAGAACATAAAACTTGAATAAAAATTACCTGAGCCCGATAATTGAAGTCACCACAATGGTGTACAAAGCCAAAGTAATGACTAAACCTCCTATAGTGATTGAGTGCACCTCCCAAATGAAGAATTATGCTTCTAAAACCGAGAAAAATGACTCCAAGAGCCAGAATTGCACAAAGTTACGGAAAGAAGTCTTACTACTGGAGGTGAGATCGAGACAAACTATATGGCATTAAATGACATGATAATAGGATCCACATCTTCTAGAATTGGCAAATCAGAGAAAGAAACCGACTGGATTTAACGCCGTGATAGAAACTAGAAAAATACTAGACCACGATCAGGTTTTAAGTGTACAAACAAGGAGTGAGACCAACTCTACTAGGAAACTAAACTCAATTGAGCCTATCAAATGATAGAAACCGGCGAGGAATCACATCGAAACAAAGCCCAACAAATATTAAGTATCTAATCCAGAGAAAATTAGATATAATTCTAATTTTGGAAATGAAACCAATTACTTAGCCAATCTAACACCAGAATAATCTAAAGAAAGGGAATAAGACTTAACCAGAAGAGATATCGGAAGCTCCAGTGTAACACCTCAGCCACCAAAGACAATTGACATGTTTTAACTAGTTTCAACTAGTTTTAGGTGTCTCATGTAGTCTAGTTTGCATACATTTCATAAAATTTGCATCTGTTTAGAATCCCAATAGCTCATTTGCATTACACATATTGCATTAAAAGAGTTTTCAGGTACTTGGAGAGCACAAAATGGAGCATTTTGGACGTTATGGAGACTTTGAGACTGAATAATCAGCTTTAACGCATCAACAAGAGTATTGAGACGTATTTGGAGTCAAATGGGAGTAGAGGATGGACAGAACAAGACCAACTCGATGTGACCACTCGAGCAGGTGGTCGAGCTGATTCCGTGCAATCCAACTCGAGTTCGTGGTCGAGAATACTGCATTGTCTGAGTTGATCGCTCCACTCGAGTAATTGGTCGAGTGGATACTGTTACCAACTAACTCGACGAGCCACTTCATCAGATGGGCCAAATTGAATCTGAGCTTGACCACTCAATGGGCTGAGTTATTTTAGGTTTTAGGAAGTAGCAGTATAAGTACTCTTTGTTGTTACTGAAAACGGATAACCTAGTTTTTGCCTTTTTTGTGCAAGAATCTCTTTGAGCCATTTTTTCCCACTTTGTAATTTCAGAGCAACTTTCTTCTTATGAACTTTTAATTTCTTTTTTCTTTTAATCTTGTTCATCATTTTGTTTTTAGTTTACTGTTGATGTATTCTGGTGTGATTTCTACTATTTTTATTACTTCATGATTTCTGTGTAGATTACTTAGGGTTCTTGAAAAATGGGTTAGATTAGTGTGGATCTTAGATTTTCTAGGTTTCTTAAGAGTATAATAGCTTAGATCTCATATGTTTTCGTACTGTTAGTGCTTATTTCACTTTGATCAATTGAAATTTTTTTTTTAGACATTCTAGAACCCAATAGGTGTTTGATAGAATGTCTGATCAAACTAATTTTAGAGATTCACACTCTTAACTCGAGGGATCGATGGTCTAAGGTGTTAATCGGCTCGATTAAGTTGATTCTTCATGCCAGTTAGATTATTTAATGCCTATGATGATAACTTCGCTGAGTTTTTTCCCACGAGAGTGGATTCAATAGTCTGTGAAGTTACTGCTTAGAGATTCGCTCTGTTTGAGTTTTGTTAAGTAACTTAGTAGATTTAAGTGATCCACTAATCCAAGATTTCCACTCCTCAAGAATCCATTTTCTCATCTATTTGCTTAGTATTCTGTCTTGCTTCATTCTTTGTTTTCACTGTTAATATGCTCTGTTTTCTTTCTAGTTCCTGAAATACATTTTTACTCTGTTTAACTATTGTCTACTCATTTAAGTTGCTCATTTAGGTTGATAGATAACTAAAGCATTATTGATTGGCTTAAATTAGATTTCTCTGATCTTGTCCTGAATGTTAGTAGTTGCACTTGATTGGATTGACACCTCAAGTGCTATAATGACCATGATAGTGCATATGGTTAATTGGTAGTAAAAATTCTGTTATCAACAGCAACAATGACGGCAAATCTGAAGAAACTCTTGATGGAACATACATGGGAAGCAACACCATCAATGATCTCCAAAAAAGTCCTCTACGATTTAGCCCACAAGAAAACCCTCTTCACACGACGACCAAGGCAAAAGCTAGGACATTGAAACAACTACAAGGAGTAGCGATGCTGTTGATGGAGCTTGAGGTATAAACAATTTAAAAGTGTAATTTTACAAATTTCAAGTCATTATCCTAAAAAGATTGTCTTTTATAGTATAGAGAATTGTTAGAGGTAAGAAATTTGTTAGGTTGTTAGAGTAATTTAGTTTATCTATTAAAACTAGAACTTTTAATGTAGAATTTTAAAACAATTTTTTAAAAATGTGTTAAGAAACTTGTAGACATGAACATCTAAATCGATTCCCCATTAGATGATGAAGTGATAGTCGAAGAGATCAAGACTGTAGGAAAAATTCACATCGAACACGGTAGTGTTTATCTAAATCCGAAAATTGAAGAAAATATTATATCGTTTTGGCGTATACATTGGCTAGAGGATTACTAAAATTGTAAAATTATGTTAAAAATTATAAAATCGTAAAAACAAAAATTTTTATGTAATGTGATTTATATAAATGGAAATGTGTGTATATATATATGTTTTAAATTATCGTAATTATTGAATAATCTTTTTTTTAATAAATTTGAAATCGTTAAGGAACTCATAAGTCCAGACGGATTGCATCCATTTTAAAGCATTGCGAATTTCATGACTATTTTTGACGGAAATCTATTCCTGATGTCACAATACAAAGTGAAAAATTCTGTCTGCTCACCATCGAGATTGGTAATTCCATAACTTACAGACGGATTTTACTGTCTAGAAATGCGTTTTATCTTCTGCTATTCAGAAGATTTGATACCAATAATCCTCCAAATCAGAAAGAAAAAAAAATCTGAACATTTTGTATCAATTAAGTGCATTTATTAGGAAAATTAATTTTCTATTTTGTTTTCAATCCTAATTGAAATTAAGTTGACTTATTTCTTTTGGTCAAAGTGAGAAAAATCACAAACTATGCATAAAAGTTTGTGATTATCGAAACCATCAACCTCAATTCCGATTTTAGTGTAATTTAAATGAGATATGATTCATCTGTATCTTTATCTTCATTTATTTCTTGGCTAACGTGTGTGACAGAGTATATATATTGTATGTAAGAAATCAGGTAAGAATAATCGAACCGCTTGAAGAAGAAGTGAAGATGTCAGAGTCGGACAAGAAACCGTCGATCGTGTCGTCTCATGTAACCATCATAGTCAAAGATCAGGTACTTGAATAAATTCTACAATGGATTATTGATAATCAGCCTTTATTTAAAGTTTATTTTTAAACAAAATAAAATAAACACTTCTTTAATTATGCTATTGTGAGAAAAATAACGTAAACACACAAATGTGTTGAAGACTTTTCGAAACAACAAACGAATTCATTGATTATGTGTTAACGTTAGGATTTTAGTTTTGTTTATTGTTTTATTTTCTTTCCCTTATATACACAGAAAGACAAGAGTGTGATCTTCCGGATCAAGAGGGACACTGAGTTCCGTAAGATGATGGAAGCATTATCAGCTAAAGTTGGAAAAGAATTGCCTACTCTAAGGTTCCTATTCGATGGAATTTAGGTCCAACCCAATCAAACTCCCAACGAGGTACTTTCATTTAATTCGCTCTTCTACATAATTACTTTAATAATATAGGAATCAAGTTGAGAAGTTAATGAAAACGATTGCAGCTTGAGCTGGAAGACGGGGATGAAATCGACGCATTTGTTGAACAATTTGGAGGGTTCGGCATGTATTATCGCCATTAAGAAATCATGTGTATGGCTCACAAAAAGATGATTATGTTAATCTTGTTTGATGAATTTCATCTAATTTTTCATACTAAAGATGGTTATTGTATTGATAAATGTTAACGAAGCTACGGTAAGTTATGGATGTATGAATATGCCCTTGCATATATTTGAATGATAATGTTGAGAAATAGATTTTACCCAAGTTGGTATCAGATACACAATCGGCTTTTATATCAGGACAATTTATTTCTGATAACATACTAGTTGCACAAGAAATGTTTCATGCGTTAAAGACAAAAGCCGACTTGTAGAACACGCAGTCCAATCTGAATCACAATGTCCTGACAACTGTAAATCTAAAAAAGTCAAAGGAGCATATATGGCTATTAAAACAGATATGAGTAAAGCGTATGACCGGATGAAATGGGGTATTCTTCAAAAGTTACTCTTAAAACTTGGATTCCATGAACGATGGGTTAAAGGTCTTCTCCATTGTGTATCCTCTGTTCGCTATTCGGTTTTGATTAATGGAATATCGAAAGGGTGCATTTCTCCCCAAAGGGATTTAAGGCAAGGAGACCCTTTATCGCCATATATTTTCATCCTATCTACGGAAGCTTTCATTGCAAAACTAAAGTTGGCGGAATCACAAGCACAATTAACAGGGATCTCAATAGCTTGAACAAGTTCGACGGTTTCTCACCTATTATTTGCTGATGACAGCTTTTTTCTCTGTAAGGCTGATTTGGAGGAATCGACAACAATATTAAATGTCCTTAAGGATTATGAAAAAGTATCAGGACAACAAATAAATTTCTCTAAATCCTCTATTCAATTCGGAAAGAGTATTGATCCAATGAGGAAACTTGAGATCCAAGCAATTTTAGGTATTCATACCGAAGGAGGTATTGGTACCTATTTGGACCTACCCAAGGGCTTAGAGGGAGCAAAGTCTAAGGTGTTCTCTTTTGTTAAAGAAAAAATTGAAGCCATAATTAATTCATGGTCAGCTAAGTTTCTCTCTAAGGGAGGGAAAGAAGTTCTTATTAAGTCCGTTCTGATGGCGATTCCGTCATACGTCATGTCTTGTTATAGATTACCAAAAATGATCACTTTCAAAATTTCAGCGGCAATCGCAAATTTTTGGTGGCATAACTCATGGTCATCTAAGGGTATTCACTGGGTGAAATGGGACCACATTTGCAAAAACAAAACTGAGGGAGGTTTAGGCTTTCGAGAAATCGAAGAGTTCAATTCAGCTCTTCTGGCTAAGCAACTTTGGCGTATCCTCTTATTTCCTAATTCCTTGCTGGTAAGAGTGTTTCAAGGCCGTTATTTTTCGGGTTCTAACCCTTTAGATCCAAACGTATTTACTCTCCTTCCTGTGGCTGGAAAAACATTATTTCAATCAGAGTTTTGATTATGAAAGGTTTGATCAAGCGCGTGGGAAATGGGGATACTATTCAGGTATGGACTGACCCTTAGATGCCAGACAGCTTACCAAAACCGGTTTTGTGCTTAGAACCAAATATATACCTGGATCTACGAGTATGTGATCTAATAGACCCGCGATCACAACTCTGGCGAGAACCTTTGATTAGACAATTGCTTTGTCCTCATGATGCAAATAGAATTTTGGGTTTACATATACCACGATCATCAACCCAAGATAGTTTAGGATGGCATTTTACAAAATCAGGCATCTATACAGTCCGATTAGGATATTGGGTGGAGAGGAATATCGCACAATATTTGATAATCCTGTATGGCCCAAATATTCAAGAACTTCAGACACACGTTTGGAAAATCAAAGCTCCTTAAAACTAAGACATTTTATGTGGCAAGCGTTATAAGGTCAGTTAGCAGTCAAGGTTAATTTAGCGAGCACGGGAATTCAGTGTGATACTCGTTGTGATAGATGTGGAGCCAATGAAGAGACAATTAATTATGTCCTTTTCACGTGTCCTCCAGCAGTAAAACTTGGGCCTTATCAAAGATACCGGCCGGTCCCCGATTTCCAAGTGATTCGGTATTTTCAAATTTCGATCACCTACTATAGCGTATTCTCAAGCAAGAGGGTTTCAAGAGTTTTCCCTAGATTCTCTGGTATCTTTGGAAAGTGAGAAATAACAAGATTTTTGCAAATAAAGACAAAAATTACGATGATATTATTTTAGAAGCGGAAGCTGAAGCAAAATTCTGGGTGGCGGCCTAGGAAACCTGTTCCATCAAGATAGGGGCTCCTGGAGCAATTTCTATGGTTTCACATGCATCTTTTTCTAGGCCTATTGCTGCAAACCCAACCTTTATAGGGTACAAATGTATGGTTGATGCTTCATTGGAAAGATTCTGATCTTTTTACAGGTTTAGGTTGGATTTGCTTTCTGTATGAGAGTGGTAGGGTGAATATGGGAGCCCAAAGTATTAGACGAAGTATTTCCCTGCTTCATTCAGAGTTCGAGGCACTCCACTGGGCTATGATCTGCTTGATAGGACTTTAGTCTTGTGAGGTAGAGTTTATGGTGGATTGTACCGAACTCGTGAAGATGATCGATGATCCCTCAGCTTGGCCAGCCTTTAAACCCTACCTGGATGATTTCTCAAGACTCAGAAGCTCTTTTCGTAGTTGCTCCTTGGTTTTGATTCCGCGTGCACTTAAATACAAAGCTGATTTCCTAACCCGTTCTGTTAGAGGGTTATCAAGGAATCAAACTTTTGTAAACGATGTATCCTCCATTTGGACTCGATGTTTTTCCTAGTGGATTAAAGTTGACCAAAAAAAATTATCATTATCCGGTTAAAGAAAAGTTAATATTATGATAGAGATGAGCATCTATTATACCCCCTAAATCTGCCTTTTAAACTATCTAGAGAGCAACAATTTCTCCAAAACATTGAAATTGAACCAAACGTGTTTTAAGTTTATTTTTGGCTCTCATTTCTCTAGAAAGCACATTTTTTATTTATAGAATGTTTTTGCTGTAGAAAGTTAAAAACCTAAAGACAAAATTTATGAAATTTACAAATATAAATTGGGAAAAAATGGTCATTTAAATACCAAACTTTTAGGTATTGCCGAATTAATTACGAACTATTTATCTTTTCGGATAAATACAGAACTTTCCGTTGACTTTTCAGATTTATGATCGCTGTTAGACAAACTTAACCATCTGTTAATTGTCATTAGTTAAGCATAAACGAGATTAAATGAAACGCTGCATTTTGCCCGAATTGATACAAAACACTGAGTTTAACAAAAAAATCCCAATTCTGAAACCCTATAAGACAAAATTCCGATACTCTTCTTTCTCTCTTCGATTTCAAATCCATTTTTCCTCTCTAATTTTCTCTTCTCTTCTCTAAATTTTTCTAAAAAGATTTCGACTTAGTTGATCTTCTTTTTCGATTTCATACTCTATCTTCTTAATTGATAACTGCTCGCTTTGATTTTGGCAATACTCAAAATGTCAAAGTGTGAGTTTCCTATTAACTCTATGTGTGGATGTAATGTGAAGAAGTATACATCATATACACAAGATAACCTAAATAGTTCGTTTCATGGATGTGAAATTATGAAGAAGGTGAGTACTTTGAACTATCTTTTGATCTTTGATGGTGTGTAAAAACTTTAAACTGTCTTTTAATCTTTGATTTGGTTATTAGGATCATCTCTTTAAATGGTGTGAAGATTCTGTACTTGAGAAAGTGGAAGATTTGATTCCAAAAATGGAAGACATTGAACATGAAATTGAGAAGATAAAAAGTGAGTTCGAAGTTGTGAAGGATGAGATTTATGAAATGCACAAAGATGTTCTGGAATTAAAAGAAGCCATTCAGATGATGAAAATTGTATGGATCATGTTTCTTGTGTTAAGTGTTGTGTTTGTTTTGATTGCAATTATTGTGTTTTAATATTACGTGTGTTTCATTTGAGTTTGTAATACAAATGAGTGTGAAACTTATTTGAATTTTCAGAGAATACTCATTTGAATTTTAAGAGAATATTCATTTGAGTTTAACATAACGTTTTATTATTTGTGACGTGAAACATAGCCTGAGAATTTAAAAGAAACACTTGTGACGTGAAACAGAGCCTGAGAATTTAAAAGAAACTCAAAGTACAATAACATAGTCTGAGACAAAAGCAAGCATTACAATATAGTCTGAAAATTGAAAAGAAACTCAAAGTACAATAACATAGTTAGAGACAAAAGCAAGCATTACAATAGTTTGAGAAGTCAAAAGAAACAAAGAAACTCAAAGTTTTATAACACAATGGATGATATCCAAAAGAAACATGAGTTTGAGAAAACGAAACAAAACGTGAAGAACTAGACTTGTGATTGATATTCCACCTTGTGATCCATCTACTTGTGTTCTACCAACATCCACCTAAGTGAAACAACATATAAGTATAAGAATGAGTATAAGAAAGCAGAATACATATAAGCATACGAGCTGGGAGTTTTACAAAACGTGACAGAGTATCTAACCATGGCCTTCCTTAGATGTCCTCATGGCCTTTTAGCAGTAGCGTTGATTTTTTGTGTTGGCTGCGAACATATTGCCTTGTTATGGCCTTCATTGTGACAATTTGAACACATCATGACACGATTTTTGCGAGTCAACTGTATCTTGCTAGCTTGCTATTCATTCTGTCCTCTACGCCTTGCGTAGTTACTCGACCGACCAGCTTTCCCCACTCGATTCGGTGGTGGTAACACCGGTAACCTATTCACCCTAGGCCATAACTTCATTCCCTCAACAGGCTTAATTCCATTCTCATATGTATTTTTGCCCAACCTTTTTCTTAAAGTAGCATGCAACATAGTCATCAACCTTTTGTTTTTTTGCAAATAATAATAGAAGCAGCATGTTTACAAGGTATTCCATTCATCTGCCATTTTCCACAGCCACAAATATTTACTCGATAGGAACAACCATGCATATATACTTTGTGCATATCACCGGTTGACATAAACCTAACACACTCTCTAGATTTATCTATGGACAATTCCAACTGCTTATGAGTACTCTTTGTGTACCGAGACAGTAATTTTTGAGATATAATAGACCTCTTAGCAGTACGCACCATATATTGTCTCCTAATGTCTTATAACATGTTTAGCAATAGTTTCCTGCTAGCCTCACGAATAGTCGTATTGAATGACTCACTCAGGTTATTCAAATTATCATTGCAGCAACTACCAACCTTGAAGAATGCCCGAGATCATGTTTCAGGTTTTTTCTTCAGTAGTGATTCGTAGGCTCCTTGGCTGCATTGTCTCAATGCCTCCAAGTTGTCAAAGTACTCTCCCATTGTGTAGCTCGTAGCAATTTTCCAGAACAGCCTCTCAATTTCCATGTGCTTCCAGTTAGACTGCTTGACATTCGCCTAGCTTCACTCTTTCTACGAGGCATTTGAGCTTGTTTGAAGAAAGAAAGAACTGATTTTGAGAGAGAAGATAAAGATAATCAAAGAGAGAAAGAAGAATAACAGATGGAGAAGAGAGAAAGCGAAGCAGAGAATGAGATGGAGAAGAGAGAAAGAGAGAAGATGAAGATAATCAAATTAAGAACAAAGATAAACAGATTTTGTAGAGAGAAAGCGAGAAGATGAAGATAATCAACAAGAGGAACAAATCGATTTTGAATCGCAAAGAGGAACAAAGGGTTTCAGAATTGGGATTTTTTTTATTAAACTCAGCGTTTTGTATCAATTCAGGGAAAACGCAACGTTTCATTTGATCTCGTTTATGCTTAACTGATGACGATTAACGGTAGTTAACAGATGATTAAGTTTGACTAACAACGATCATAAATTGACAAAGTCAACGGAAAGTTTGGTATATATTTGGAGAGAGAAATAGTTCGTAATTAATTAGGAAAAAACCTGAAAGTTTGGTATTTAATTGACCAATTTAAATTCCTACTGTAAGAAAATCTACAGCCAAAAAACTTACAGTAGTAAAAATCTACAGCCAAAAAAATCTACAACCTAAATCCTATAGCAAAAAACTAAAAGCTACATCCTTTACCAATCGGCCCTTAGTGTCATAGTAACAATGTAGTTAATTATTAAAATATTTTATTTTTTCTTTAGTTAGACAACATGATATTGCCATTTATTTCATTAACAACCCAATATTTTACTTTTACAGCCAAAAATGACACAACACTTTTACTCACTACAAGAAAGATGTACATTGTTAGCGCGGATATTATGCTATCATATCACTTACATAGTATTTTCTCAAATGCTATGACATCGGCAGCTATGGTAGGTTGTATCCATACGATAGCATTTTTTTATACGCTATGATAATTGACATATTATAGCAATATTTGAATGCTTTTATTGATTCTATTATAGCATTTCTAGATTTCGCAACAAATGTGATGACAACTCGTATTACATGCTATCGTAAGCCTTTCTACAATAGCAATTCTATATTGCTTTAATTCATTTTGTGATAACGTCTTTTGGTTATTGTTATATATATTTTAAGAAAGCTATTTATTATTATATTATACAATCCTGTTTTGCATAATATAAAAACAAACTACATAACACAATCTATAGATTCATTTAACATAAATCCAATATACATATCACAAGTCTAGAAATTCATTTGACACACATAACACAAGTCTAAATACTTGGAACTAAAAAATAAAATACAAGAGATAAAATAACAAAACAGGTTAGTAAACATCCTTGGAGTTTCAGAACTCTTTGCTCCCGTAGTCAGTAGCCGCTCTAAAGTTAATACTGACATGGTCACACATGTCTTGAGATTTGTCACAATTTTCCCAGGCTACTCTGAACTACATTTCTAATTCTCATAAGATCAATTGCAATGCCCATGAAAGAAACTCTAAAATCTGCAAAAGACAATCAGAAAAAAACACCTTAAAATGGTAACAACACACTCTTATAACCCTTGCTTTCTTTTTGCTTGAATAACTATTGGACTCAAATTCTATAAACTATAATTGCAGTACATAAGAATCAGCAGTACTTTAGATAAGTTGGATCACAAAACAAAGTGAAAAAGTTCAGAATATTAGTTTTTTTCTGCATCACCTACCTTTTTGACTCATGAACCTCACTCATGCTATAGCTATATACCATGCCGTGAATACAATATTTACTTTCCAATGTAATTTTCCGATATTTATTTCTATATATAAATATGAGTGAGATAGAGATGAAGTTCGTGATTACCAAACATCAATTAATCAAACAAGATCATAAGTTTAAGGTACTGTACTAAATAAAACAAGATCACTCACACACACACATATAAATGTGATGCAATGATATAACTACGTGCAAGAAGTTAACATGGGACAAGAAAGAACAATGCAATGATAATGTCTTCTATGCCTTTAAAGTAGCCAATCAATTTTGATGAATGTATTGAAGGGATTTTCCAATTGTATGTGACGTCGCATATAATGGGCATAAAGTCCAAATGGAATTTCGCAGAATCATGTGTAGACGAGATATTAAAAACAATTAGAGATTCTTATCCGAGGCCAAATAAAGTTCTAGAGTCGTACTATAAGATCAAGAAATTAACTCAAGCATTGGGAATCCTTCTTATAGGAAGAACGTGCGTTTAGACAAGATAAAGTAGTCAAAAATGATTCTCCATGATGGCTAATTGGATAAGAGTAGAAAACCATGATTCCACTGAAATCAATCATCCTTATCTCCTCATGAACCCTTCTTTCATCTTTATTTGCATTTGTCATCTTGCTCTGTTTCCTTGCTATTTCTCTGTTTTGTATTGCTATGTTCTTAGTATTATGCTATGTTTTATGTTTGATGCTAGATTCGAAATTCCCACTTTGATATTTGGCTTGAACTGATATCTAATTGCATTATCGACTGCTAAGCTACATCCTAAGTTGGTTCGATAACCTTATATACTATAAGGATTTGATAACACAGCGGGTGGCAAAAACCTGTCATCATCTATCACCCAATTTGGAAACTTTGGAGTCAGACAAAGCTCTTCAAACTTGGAAATTATTTGTTGATGGGTCATCTTTGCAGCACGGATCCAGATTTGGAATCCGACTAGAAAGTCCATCTGGAGAAGTACTTGAAAAATCGTTCCGACTAGCTTTCCCATTCATCGAATAATGAAGCCGAGTATAAAGATTTGATTGTTGGAATCAGACTAGCAAAAGAAATCGGAGCAAAGGAAGTCAAGTATTTTTGGGATTCGCAATTAGTTGTTAACCAAGTTAACGAAGGCTATGATACAAAGAATGATCGAATGGAAGCGTATTTTAAAGTCGTCAAAGAATTGACAAAGGATGTCCAATTCAAAGTCAATAAGATTTCCAGAGTAGAAAACACTTTAGCCGACTTTAGTAGCTTTAGCGTCAATTACTGATCCAATTCAAAGGCGAGTCATATCGGTAGAAAGCATAGATAGGCCAAGTATCAACCTACCGAAAGAAGACTTCGATCTTGTCTTGGTAATTGCCGACACAATAAATGAACCCAACACTGATATGCCCGATGTCTCGCAACCCGAAAAAAACATAATTGATTAGAGGGACGAGATTCTCGCATACATCATCGATGGTGAAGTTCCAGAAGACAAATGGGCAGCACGTCTACTAAAAGCCAAGTGTGCTTTTTATGCACAAGTTAACGGAAATTATACCAGCGCATCACTAACAAAACTCTACTCACTTGTATTCATGGCGAAGAAAAGACTGAAGTTATGCAAGAAACACACAAAGGAGCTGACGGAAATCATAATAGTGGACGGTCACTCGTGCATAAAATCTGAACTTTCGGATACTTTTGGCCAACAATGGCACAAGATTGTGAGTAATACGCGGTAAAGTGAGATAAATGCCAACGGCACGGGCACATAATACATGCTCCAACAAAAGAATTGACCTCGCCAATCATGCCATACCCATTCATGTGTTAGGCAATGCACATAGTTAGACCATTATCGTCATCTCGTCATAAACGATTATGTGATAACTGACTACTCTAAATGGGTTGAAGTTGAAGCTTATTCTCACATGAAAGAGAAAGATGTGGTAAAATTTGTACGCAAAAACATCATCTACCGACATGGTCTACTGTACGAGATCATTACCGATAATGGATCTTAATTTATCTTAGCAAAATTCACCAACTTTTGTGCCAAATAGAACATCTGGGTTAGCAAATCCACACCGCAAAATCCCCAAGGAAATGGACAAGCTGAGGCAACTGGTCTGACAAATTGAACGGAGTATTATGGTCACACCGAACCACACCAAGACGTACAAGTGGACGAACTCATTTCTCTCTATCTCATGGAATGGAAGCAATGGCTCCAGCATAAGCTACAGTTCCAACTTTGCGCCGAATCCAATCTCCCGAGAATAAGAAGTCTAATGACAAAGCAATAGAAACAAGTATCAATGACTTGGAAGAACAGCAAGATGACGCACTACTTCGAGTGCAGAATTATCAGAAACAAGCTGCAAAGTACTATAACAAAAAAATACGAGGAAAACACGTCGCTGAAGGTGATCTTGTACTTTGGAAAGTTTTTGAAAACACAAATGAGCTAAATGCGGGTAGACTCGGTGCCAACTGGGAAGGACCGCATATCATTTATAAGGTCGTGAAACCCGGAGAATACAAAATCGTGACTGGAGGGTGAGATGGTTCCAAGAAGTTGGAACTCCATCAACTTGAAGCGGTAATACTATTGAAGATATGCAACCTCGGTACCCACAACGCATCACTTGATGCATTTCTAGACACTTAATTAATAATTATGTAATCAGAACTACATTTCGGCTTGATCCCTCCAAGGTACATAGGTAGCCTTTAAGTGCAGCTAAAACTATAGTAAATTTTTATAAGTTGTCAACTCGGCACCGAAAAAAAAAAAAAAAAAAAAAA
>OVAX01000664.1:50246-69234 GCA_900406405.1 Lepidium africanum
AAAAAAAAAAAAAAAGAAGAGGCCAAGACCCCTACTCATGAAAAGCACTAGAAAGTCGGGATTTTTCTCGCAAAGACAAAACATAGTTTTGTACAGAGTAATCGAGATCAAATTCTCTCTAAAAGACGAAACATAGTCTCATACAGAAAGTCAGGATTTTTTCGCAAAGACAAAACATAGTTTTGTACAGAGTAACCGAGATCGAATTCTCGCTAAAAGACGAAACATAGTTTCGTACAGAAAACCGGGATCCAAAGTTCTCATTAAGCAGCAAAGAAAAATTTCTAATTACGAGCCGGGCCTAAAGTATCTCGCCAAGCTTGAAACCTCACAAAACTTTCTTATAATCTTTAGAAAAGACAGAGACATCCCCATTTAAAATCTTGCGGAACCCTAAAAGTATCGCTCCTATTCAACGGAGTCTTAAAATCTCGCCGAGCCCTAAAAGTCTCACCCCTATTCAGCCGAGTCTTAAAATGTCACCAACTCAAAAAATCTCGTTTATATCTAGCAGAGTCCAAATCTCGCACAACCTAAGCGGAGTCATTAAAATCTTGCCGAGTCCGAAAATCTCGTTCGTATTAAACCTCGCACAATATAAGCCGAGTCAATATGATCCTACAAAACCCAAATATCTCATTCATAATCAACAGAGTCTTAAAACCTCGTCAAAACCCAAAAATGATACTAAAAGTGGCAAAGCCTCATACATTCATGAAAATAATCAAGCAAAGTCTTTACAAACACCCCATCAAAGGGGGATATGTTCCTTCAAAAAAAACTGAAGAAAGCAAGAAGGGAAGAAATTAAAGCTGCCCACTAGTCTCGGCTTGCCCGACGTAAGCACAACCCTTCTCAACATACTCGTCCTCGATTGCAACCTTTGGAAAAATAATATCTTTGTTTGAGCCATATTGGTCGAAACCTCGAATAGGAACAAAGAAAACTTCAAAATCCTTTATACTAACTTTTGGGCAATCCCCAACCCCTAGAACAACTACCTCATTCGGATCAGAGTTAAGTGATAACAACTCGCGTAAAGCTAAAGCAGCTTCTTCTAAACTAGAAGACTCGCCAATCTCAAAAGACGGAAGAGTCAGATCATCTGGAAGAAAAATCGTGATAACCTCCTCGTCAACGACCGACTTGGTTTTAGCGAGTTGAGTAGATCCGTATGAGATCACATCTTGCCTGACGGGTACCTTTTCTTCAGCAAGGATTTTAACAAATAATTATATCCGCGCATTTGAGCATAAGCCAGACAAGCATTCAAATTTGAGTCAAGATCGTTGAACCTGGCTGAAATCCTCTTTAGGCGATCGAACAAGCAACCTAAATTGGAAACTCAGTTAATACCCCCAATACGCGCAAATTGGAAAGCACTATATTTAACGAATCCATAATCACTTTTGAAAGTACCTAAGCCATCTTGAAGGGACGAGATAGCAATCTTAGCTTTTTCTGCCGCTTGGAAAGCAGTATTCCAGTCCTTAGTGGTAGACTGAGCATCATCCTTAAGAGTAGAAATCTCCTTCTCATACTTAAGAGATTTCAAGCGCTCTATTTCTAACTTGGATATCACCCGAGTCAAATCAGTCTGAACCCCTTCTAGAGAGGGTTTAGCTTCAACTGCTTCCTGATGAGACTTATCAGCACGGTTGGTCAGCTCCTTAAGCTTATGTGAATTCTAGACCTCGACAATCATAGACTTCTCCTTTCCAAGAAGAACCCAATTCACCTGAGCAATGAGCTGAGAAAAGGATAAATAAATTAGAGTATCACCTAATTAAATAATAAATTTGAACTTGTAAAACTAACCGAGTACATCGACATAGCTGTCTGAATGTACTCCTTCTGGTTGAGCATATCAGAAGGAGGATGGAGAATCTCTAGAGTATTCCTGAAAAACGCATCAAATTGGCTCTTTCCATCCCACGATCTTTAATGGGAGCCGACCCATGAAAGCCATAATTGAAGCCAAAACTTCCAGCAACTTTATCTTCTTGGTTAAAGAAGCCTCAACAAGAGGGAAAGACTTTTTGCGCTTATTCGCCGCTTTCCTTACAACTTTAAGAGCATCAGTGCGACCTGGTATCACCAAAAAACGTCTAATCACTTCGTCACTTAAACGTTTAGTAAAGGGAAACTCGAAAGTTTTACCTTGTTGGATGGAATCAACTTTCGTTTTCTTCTTCCCGAACTTCTTCCTTTAAGTCGAGACTCCAACTGGAGGCCATGAACTTCGTCTAAAATCTCCTGAGCTTTAACCAAAGTTTTTGTCTTCCTCTTTTTGGAAGACGGGGGAATCCTTAGAACCCTCGCCGACTTTCTCAAGCAGGTCAGACTTGGCCTTTGAGGCCAAAAAAATTTGTTTTAGAACCTTCTAAGCCGGTTCTAGGCCAAAATATTTGTTTTAGAACCTTCGGAAGGACATAATCTTGAGTCGGATGCTCACTAACTTTAGTAAAAAGAGGTGCAACATCCTCGAGAAGAGCGTCTAGATTGTCAAAGACGCTAGGCATAGTAAAGTTGTCAACCCCCATGCCGACTTGAAGAGTTCCTAAAAAGAATAGGGCGACGTTTAGGATGTAAAACAAAACGAAAAATGTTTTTCTCCAAAATGATTTACCTTTTGAAAGACAAGAAGCGGTTCTTTCGAGAAGACCGACTGGTAAAGACTTCCAACTGAGCCGAGGAACGCTTAGGAGCTTATCCACCAAATTTTAATAATCTTAAAGGGGAGAACGAGATGACGGGTGCTTCACTACAAAATCAAAGAAACAAGTATAAGCATCCAAATAGAGGAACAAGGGTTT
Organism: Lepidium africanum; assembly: GCA_900406405.1. Classification (NCBI taxonomy): domain Eukaryota; kingdom Viridiplantae; phylum Streptophyta; class Magnoliopsida; order Brassicales; family Brassicaceae; genus Lepidium; species Lepidium africanum. The sequence continues at coordinate 53,063 of OVAX01000664.1, forward strand.
TAAAACATTAAACACATAGAAGTCTACCGGGTTTCTTTAACCAAGGAATCAAAAAATCCAGGTGCCTGCTCGCAAGAAAGATTTCGTCAAGATGAACGAAGAAATAACGGTTCTTCCAGCTTGAAACCTTGTAAGTCGAATCTTTTAAAAACCGAACACCATGTTTGGCCCTAGCAAAGAATGTTCATCTTGGAACCTTGACCTCAAAAAAATCTGTTAAATCTTCAAAAAGTCGAGTTGTAATATCGATTCCCGCTTCACTGCCGAGAATCAAAGCTCCAAGAATATTTGCAATGCTAGCCATCCCGAGCTGAGTCATTGCGATCTTTTGAGAATAACAACACTCGGGGAGAAAATTTGGGATAGGAAGCCACATTTTAGATTCTGTGAACCACCAATCGTAGATGGCGATATAATCGTCTAGGGGAGTCTAGGGGCGAAAATCGGGATCGGGAAGTTCGATCTTAACCTTCCTCATAGCTGGACACGAGGAAAAAACTTTTTCCAATCTCTTCAAAGTGTAATCGATGAGCCAACACCGAGTTTATTATACCACTCGTCCAATTCCTCAACACGACCAACGGGAATTGGAGTAATAGAAACAATATGGGAGAAACACCGGGTTGATTAACCCCCCCAGGAACAATAAAATCATCTTCATAACCATCTAAAAGGTTCAACTCGACATCATCTTCAGTTCTACTACTACAAGAAGACGAAGAAGAACTAAATTCGGAATATTCAAACTCGGATTTAGAACTAGACTTAGACTTGCCTTCTTTCATCTCTATAATCTAAATTATAAGCGAAGATAAATTAGCAACTCGGGGCACAAGTAGAGAGAGAAAGAAGAGAGAAGTTACCTCGTTAAACTCGAACGAAGGTAAAAAGTAAGGAAGTTGAAGAGTGGTATTTATAGGAATTTATCGAAAGATGAATCGCCGCAAAATGATGACTTACAGAAACCATTGGGCACCGTAACATCAACCCAATCATAGACTGACACGTGGACTGAAGATTCCAGAAGTAGGTCAATTACCGACTCGGAAATTTAGAAATGATTTTCTGAGTCCGGAGGGGACAATTGTTGGACCGAGATCCTACTTTGGTCCACGGAAAACAATGGACAGAAATCACTAAGTCTTGAACTCGTCAAGAATATTGAAGTTTCGTCTCGGATATCTTCTGCGAAATCGGAAGAATCCCTTCTCGGAAACATGATGAAGAAGAAGAAAGTCGGGTGACATGTCATCATTCAAAGAAATAGAAATTTTCCTATTTGTTGGAAAATTTCCGGAAATCTAGCTAAGATTTTCTAGATAGCCTTGAATCTTAACAAAATGTAATCTTTCCAAATTTGAATAAGTCATAAACCGCCTCTATATTCTATAAGTAGAGGAGCAGATCCTTCAAAAAGAGATCGGGTTTTTGTCATCAAACACTAAGCAATAACACTACTCGGCATTCTTTAGCGATTACTTCCTTACTCGAATCAATCAGAATCCTTACCCATCTTCCTTCTAAAAAATTTCAGAGTCTGATTTAGAATGCTTGTGTTAAATCCAGCTCAAACAATTATGTATATATTTTTAATTTTTATATAGTAGATTTTATGTGCTTGAAAATGACATAATTTGTATTTCATCTTCGAATGGATTCATTTATATTTTAAATTATAGAAAAAATTTTGTATTTAATTTGATAGAAAATAATTTATAATACACATAAATAATAAATAATAATCTATATACGAATTTCTTAGTTTTTCATGTGCTCACATAATAATATAATATGTATTCATGTATATTGTAAATGCTAATATCATAGATAATATATAATAATGATAAATCTATGTAATTTTAGAATTAATATATAGAAAATTGATAATAAGATGAAATATATAAAAAAATTAAAAACTAAATGTAGCTAACATTAAATTTTAAATGTATATATTTAAAATATGTTGAGCCTAAATGGTAACATCAGTTCATTTATTCAGCTGGATTCAGCTTATCCAAAAATTCAGCTGTTACCATTTGCACATATAACAATTCCACAATTCCATAACTTCTTTTATTATTTAAATTTTAACTAATATTTAAATAAATATATAATTAATTATAAATAATAAACTAAGTCGTGTATCTCTCATTATATATAGACATTCACGATATGTGTCGTGTTTAGGAAGTTTTTCAAGGTTTTAATCTCACTCACTTAACACTTATTCGAATATATTATATGGATTGATCTTGGTTCGATACTTTTTTTTTGTCAACATTAGGCCACAACTGGTCGCTCATTATCTAAATTCCTGCATAATGCAGCATGACTTGATCCTTGAATGTGCAAGTGCGACAGCCTTTAGTGGACTTACCGTATGCCACTAGGCTAAATGCCACTTGCAAGTTCAGTATCTATAAGGCATGTTTGATTGTGGCACTTTGTTACATATCTGAATTTAATGCGAACTATTCAATTTTGATTGATTTGAATTCACTTATTTTATTCAAAATCAAAACAAATTAAGAGTTATTTTAAATAATCTAATAAAATTCAAAATATCTATAAAAATTGAATATTTTGGAGTTTTTGTTATTTTGTCTAAAATTAATAATAATATAATCAGATTCAAAATTATAGTTCTCAATATTTAAATATTAAATTTTTTGTAAAAAAAAATTTTAGGTATATAATTGTTTTTTAATGTATTTAGACACTCATTCGGTTCTCTGTATCACTCAAATTCGGATTTGGTTTTCAGATATATAAATATAGGTTTCATTCAACTATATAGCCAATTCCAGTTCGATTTAATACATTCTATTTTAGATTGAGTTAACTTCAGTTTTATAGGTTATTTATATATATATATATACTAAAATATTATGGAAGTTTATTTTTATATAATATTTTTTAATTATTATTTAAGCATTAGTTAAATTTTTCAATCATTTATTTTAAAATTATTTTGTTTTATGGGGAAGTTTTTTTTTACTAAAATAATATTTTAAGTTATACCAAATTCAAGCAAATTCCACTATTACCATTTGATTTTAATTTATTCAGCCAGATTCCACTGAAAAAATAAAATAAAAATTCTGCCATATTTCACATTCAGCCTGATTTAGCTACATTCAGTTGTTACCATTTAGACCTATTATCCTTAAAAAAAATATATTAAAGATTAAAAAATTAGAATAATTTTTAAATACAAGTTTAAATTACTAAATGAACAATTACTCATGTTACCTAAATAATTACATATCTATAAATCTAAATGAACATAAAATTTAAAGTGAGAAATGGTCAATTAAATAACAAAATTTGTTATTCTTGCCAAATTAAATACGAACCGGTGCCGAGCCAAAAAAAGCACCAACTTGTTGTTGACTTCGCCTATTTTATTACACAGTTAGTCAACTAGAACAGAGTTTTAAACGACGTTTAATGCTCTATAGACGTTACTTTGTTGTTAATTCTATGCCTAAATCTCCAAATGTTCAAAATTGGCCATAATCTTTAATTTCCTCATTCATCTCTATTCACTTCATTAATCTTTCTCCTTTTCGATTTTTAGATCTAGTTTGATTTGAAAGATAACAATGTCCTTTGACCTATCACTGTCATTATAATTACTCTTAGAAACATGTCTAACGTAAATAAGAGATATCCAATATATCCAAAACCATATCCAAAACATAAACAAAAACATCCAAAAGTCAATATTCAAAACAAGAAAAATTAAACTTGTGATCGTTCTCCCATCTGTGAGCCTCTAAAGTTTGATCCATCTACCTATGAGCCTCCAAACTGTGATCCACCGATCTGTGAACCTCTTTCTTGTGAGCATTCTATCACTCCTCCATCCTAACAAAACAGTTAACAATGAAAGTTAAGACATAAAAATAAAACAAAAGCAAGACAAAACACAAAGTCACTAACCAGATACTTCCTTGGTTTTCCTCTTGGTTTATTTGGTTTTGGATCAGCTCTTGGATTTGGACATGAGGTTTTGTTATGGTTTTCTTCTTTGCAATTTGAGCAAGTCATGATGCGATGTTTTTGGCTTAGTTTATTCTTTGTACTCTTAGAAGAAGAAGATTCAAGCAGTCCTTTACATCTAGCATAATTGCTTGGCCTTTCAGGGTTGCTTAGCCGATTCAGTGGTGGCCAGACAGGTATTTTATTCATGTGAGGCCATAGCTTCATACCTTAAACATGCTTAATGCAAAGCTCATATGTATTCTGCCAGTTTTTGGTCGTGAAAAACTCAGACACATAATCTTCTATCTTCTATTTTTGGCCGATGATTACACAAGCTACATACTCACATGGTATCCCATTCAATTGCCATTTTCCACAGCCACAAGTCCACAATCTCATCTCAACACGATATAAACACCCATGTACATCTACTTTATGCATATCAACACTCGACATAGACCTTATACATTCCTTAGAATTTTGAATAGATGCCTCAATCTGAGCATGGACACTCTTAGTGAATCGTGTTTGCAACCTATTTGCAATGATTGATCTTTTTGTAGTTCTAACCATACACTGTCTTCTAATGTCCTCTAATAAGTCTAGCAATGGTTTTTTCTTGCCTCACGAATTGTCTTATTAAAGGATTCACAAGATTATTAAGGTTATCATTGCAAAATAAACCAACCTTAAAGAATGCTCTTGACCATTGTGGTGGATTGTGTTTGAGTAGAGACTCATAAGTACCTTGATTGTACTGCCTCAATGTTGTCATATTTGCCTCATAATCTCCATTTGTATAGCTTTTAGCAATTTTCTAAAAAAGTCTTTCAAGTTGTACGTCATGGTTCTTTCTTTTCCAAATTACAAGAATGTGTCTAGCACACATTCTATGTTCAGCTTGAGGAAGCTGATTATGCACAACGTTAACCAGTCCCTACAAACATACACCAATGAAATATTTAAACTTAGAATATAACAAAACTTGATTGAAAAAGCACAACAAAAGTTGAATTAAACCATGTCTTAAATATATAACAACAAAAACGTGTCTCAATAGAACATAACAACAAAAGCGACCACCATAGTCAAATAAAAACAAAAATTGAAATAATCTTAAGTTCTTAAACCTTTCTTAAATGAACAGAGATAATAATGCATAGATATATATTCTGAACAACACACAAAATGTATACTTTAAAATTTACCTTTTGTTTATTAGATATGAATGTAAAGCCTGCTCTTTCACCAAGTCCTAAGTCTCGCTTGAGGTGGTTCACAAACCAATCCCAATTATAATTATTTTCTATCTCCACAATAGCCTATGCAATTGGGATAATTCTATTATCTCCACAACAGCCTATGCAATTGGGATAATTCTATTATCTCCATCTCGTCCTATAGCTGCTAACAATTTTCCCTTAACATCCCACTTAAGAAAGGCACCATCTAAGACAATAATAGGTCTACAATATGTCTTCCAAGCCAGTCTTTGTGCTTCAAAACACAGATATATCCGATCAAATCATTGCAAACTCTTAGGATTAGCCCCTGGAATTGTCTCAATATCGACAATAGTTCCTTGGTTTGTCTTATGAATCTCAGCCTCATAGTCCCAAATTCTAGCAAATTGTTCAGTGTGTGTATTTCTTCTTGCTCGTGACAGCTTACTCTTCGCTTTCCTACACTGATCAACCGTAGTTTCTAGATTATAAGCCCTCTTAATCTTAGCCACCATTTCCAAAGTCATAATCTTTGGGTTCAACCTGAGTCTCTCCTCAAATAATTGAGCTATTGTAGAAACTTTCAGCATTTTCATGTACCCTAACTTAAAGCATATATGTTTGTTCTCAAACACCTTAATCTGCATCTTATGAATGCTCGTTTCATAAGAACAGTAAACTCTCCAAGGGCAAGCAGACTCTATATTTGAACAAACAGCTCCTAATTTTCTTTGTGTTGACATGTAAAGCTTGACGTCATAGCCAGTTTTCAGAGAGTACCTAAGTAGAGCTTGTTTAAATTCGTCACATGAGCCAAATAACTTACCCAATGCAAAGATCTTGTGGCCTGGTTCAATGATTTTGTGATGATGTCTTCCAATTTCCTCTTCATATTCATCATTTGATGTCATTGTTGAAGGTATGTTGTCATCTTTCCATGGCTCATCTCAACTGTCGTCACTCTCTTCATTCATGTTCACCAAGTACCTTCCAAAAAGCTTTTCTAACATTGAGTCTCTATCATCTCCACATTGCAATAAGTCGTTCTCTCTGTCATCATCTGTTCTATCACCACCTTCGTCGTCATCGTCGTTATCACCTACCTCCTCATCTCCATCGCTCACTTCATTGATTCCCATCCATTCAATGACATCTCCTACATCGTTAAAAAGATTCAACATTACTTCGTCCTCTCTTCCTTCGTGGTGGTAACTTCTTAGGTCTCAACATTACACCAACAAACAAGCAACAAAGAAATTCGAGATAAGAGATTGAACTCGAGAAAGAAATTGGAGGAATTAGGTTTCTTCAATTAGTGAAAAGAGATTAGGTTTCTTGTTTAAACTTTGCCTTTTAGCAACTCATGGTTTGTTTTAATGTTTTGGCCTAAATTAACAAACCAAAATAGCTATTAACAAGCACTTAACATCATTTAAAAATTTGTTATAGTTGATTAATATGTAATTAAATAGGCAAAGTCAACAAGTTGGTGCTTTTTTTTGGCTCGGCACCAGTTTGTATTTAGTTTGGCCAGAATAACAAAGTTTGTTATTTAATTGACCATTTTCTTAATTTTAAGTCTAAATGAATATGAGTTTAAAACCTTAAATGAATGCAGGTCGAGAATATTAATTGAATACAAGTCTAAAAAATAATTGAATATATGTTTAAAAACTTAAATTACATGAGTAAAAAAAAAAGCTATATATATGAAAATTATATAGTACATCAAAACCAAATCAACAGAAATCAAAAAACTATATTTTATATATAACGTTGATCATTACTATAAATTATATATTAGATTTTAGTATATATATATATATATTAATTATATATACTACAAATTTACATATAAAAATCAAATCTGTACGGGACTATCAAAGTAAATATTATAAATAAATTAAATTAGACGAAGGAACGACGAAAAAAAAATACATGGACGAAGGAACCAGCGACATCGATGCAAAGAATCAATGGGTTCCGTCATAAGAATATTGGGCCTTATTATAGCCCATAACTTTAGAATTTATCTAGCTACGTGGCAAAGCTTCACCGCTCGAATGAGGAATCTATTTAAACCGTATCGATGCTAAGTTCATCTTCAAAACAACCCCTTGAGATTTCCGAAGATCAAATCCAAAACCCTAGACGAAAAAGGTGGGTCAAAATTAGGTCTGCAAAATCCCGTTTTGATTTGATCATCGTTTTTTGTAGTTCCTGATCTTCTTCTTTGATCCCTCTCTTTTTCCTTCCCTTCTGTTTTCTTCGGGGTTATCTGATCCTTGCCCTGATCCATGTTTTTGATCTGTTTTCGTGTTTCTATCCTCGTTCCGTCTCTGAATTTATTTTTACCTGATGCCTAATTTCTTTGAAAGTCTGTGAATTGTTTAATGATTTGCCTCTGCTTGATCGAGAACAGTACCTTACTTCTCTGATCGGCTTGTTTGTTGGGCTTGAATCATCTGTATGATTCCGAGAATTTACTGGTCGATTTCTTCATGCAGTGTAACATTTGCCAATGATCAAACTTGAATGAGTTTTTTATTTTATTATTATTTATATTTGTCTTAATTGTTAATAATATCCTTTTTTTTTCCTTTAAGAAAGCCCATGTTCTGGTCAATGTTGCAATATTTTAGCTGATTTTTGAAGAGAATGTTTCTGTGTACTGCTAGTGCAGTATGGTAAATTATTTTCTAAATTAAAGTTAATTGCTTTCTAGTTAGCAGCAGCAAGGACTATTCAATGGCTTCGAAAAGGATCAACAAGGAGCTTAAAGACTTGCAAAAGGATCCTCCTGTTTCATGCAGTGCCGGTAAGTTTTCTAATCAATGAATTCTCTTCTGTGAACTTGAAAGTACCAATTTAAGTATTTGCGTACATATAAATACTATCACAATTGGGATCTTCTGTACTTACGAAGACTCACTTAGAGATATTCAGTAGCTCGGATGTAGCGTTACATCAGAATTAATTGTAGGATAATGGAGACTGTTTTCTGTAAGTTTCAGAATAATTTATTTAGGATCTAATGAATTGGTGACGGCATTAGGTCCAATGGGAGATGATATGTTCCACTGGCAAGCAACAATTATGGGTCCAACAGATAGCCCATTCGCTGGAGGCGTATTTCTTGTTTCCATTCACTTCCCACCAGATTACCCCTTCAAGCCACCAAAGGTAATAATAGTTTATATTTGTAGCTTGTAGAATTAATTTTTTTTCCCACCCTTAATGCTTGGAGGGAGTGATCATTCAAGTAAGCTTTTTTTTTTGGCAATGAATCACAATTGTTTATTATGCAGGTTGCCTTCCGCACCAAGGTTTATCACCCTAATATCAACAGTAATGGCAGCATCTGTCTTGATATTCTGAAAGAACAGTGGAGCCCTGCACTGACCATATCCAAGGTGATCAAATTGTTTCACTTCAATACTTTTTCCATATCATTAGTCTGTCATTCTCGTGCTCATGTCTCAGTACCGGTCATACTTATGTCTTTGCCCATTCCTCTGTTCTAATTATCTGCCTTCCATTGGGTAAAGTTGAAGGCTTCATCATATATATTGAGCTGATATTTGGGTCCTTGTGTAGATTTCGTGATGTCTTGATATCAGTCGAAAGTAAGTTCTCAAAGGGCGATCTATATTATTAGGAGTTACCTTATGCTATAATGGTCAAGAGGCCATCGTTATCAATACTGATGACATGATATCTGGATTTCTGTTTCATATGTTTATATATGGTCATTTGCAAATTGCTTTGAAGATACTTTATTCTCAGACATTAGCTAAAGAGCTAGAGTTGGTCTGCATTTTGCTACAGGTTCTTCTGTCCATATGCTCGTTGCTAACAGATCCAAACCCTGATGATCCTTTGGTTCCTGAAATTGCTCACATTTACAAGACAGACAGAGTCAAGTATGAGTCCACTGCCCGATCCTGGACCCAGAAGTATGCAATGGGATGATACTGTCTAGCACCAGTACATCGCGCATTGTCGGACAAAAAGGAGTAATAAGAAGGAAAAGGAACCGAGTTTGGCTTTTACTTTTGGCTTATTTCATTTGGTTATTAGTTTTAATATCTTTAAGCCGTGTGTTGGGTGTGTACATGAGCTTTATTATGCCTTATTGAGACATCTGAGATATCTACCAATGCTTTAAGCCAGTAATTGGCTATTATTACAAGTCCCTTGCTACTTGAAGTATATATAAGTTTTCAAATAATAAACATGTGATCATAGTGTTAATTGTGGGATTTTTATATTGGACCAAAACATTTCGATGTTCTTAAAACTAGTGAAACTATTACTGGACCAACGCATTTTGATTATCTTAGCAGATTTATATGGTGTTAGATTCCTATTGGCTTTACTAGAAAAAGTCTTCTGAGAGCAATGAATACGACATGTTCCAATGAATGAGTCTTCTGAGAGCACTTGTTTGTATATAAGCTTCTGTACTTTTCTTATGGATATGATTTTTGTTCACAACTTATTACTAGTTCAAACCATTAATAAACTATCTGAAAAGATTAATTTCTAAAATTTGAATGAAAAGTTTAGGTCGGGTAGATCAATGAATTAGGAGGAGTATTTCAACTCTGATGACATTGACATTGAAACCCTGAGATAACAGGCAATAGCCAAATACTCGAGACACTCACCATATACCAAAAATAAAATAAAATAAGCCAAAAAAGGATTCCTTTATATAATAATTCACAAGTCATTTCACCAAAAACTAGCCGGGGCATATTATCTGAGATCCATGATCCGTCCCGATACGTCCCAAAATTTCGGGTATCCAGGACACATGGATCCGAATCCGAGTAATAAAAATTACGGATCCGTGGGAAAAAACTCCAAATTGGGCCAGAAACAAGTACAAAAAATTCTCCTTTGATTGACATAGGTCGTGAGCGATCTAATTCAAAGGAAGAAACTTTCAGCTTTAGAGAATCCAGTTCCAGCGGAAGACTAAGTATACCCTTGGTATTCTTGAACGTAGACCCGACTTAGAAAATTTAGTGTATAATTTTTAATAATATGTCATAATTCTATTAATTAATTTTAAATGTATTAATGTATAGATTCATTTAAAATTTTGAATTATGAACTATATATAATACTTTTAGATATTAATTTTGGAATTTAACATACAATTTATTTTATTCTAAAACTTTAGTGATATATTAATGTAAATTTAAGAAAAAATAATATATTTTGGTATTTTGTGATTTTTAAAAAAATTTTAAAATTTTTAATATTAGAAATTTACATATTTATTTTTAACATCTTTTTATTACAAATATGATATTATTTTTTTATAAAAAAATTATATAATGTAATAATGGTTCGGATCTGGATATCCGCGAGTATTAAACCCCGGATACCCATGATATTCGGATCTGGATCTGCGTAGTAAAAACATGGATCCGACGAATCCGGATTCGGATCCGGATACCACAAAAATCCCGGATACCCGACCCGTGCCCAGGACTACCAAAAACTGACAACTCCTCCTTGTGACACGTGGCAAAAACCTTAAAAAATGACTCTTTGCTTTCTTTGTTTTTTTTAAACCAAATAAAATAAAATAAAAATTAAGCAACGAAACCTTCCAATAAAGTTCTAACAACTCCTCTCTTGTAAACGTCTCCTCCGGTGTGACTTGCAGACACTTTTACTAACTCCGATCTCCCTTTCCGGCGGTCAGATTTGTTCACTGCCGCCGGAAAAGGGTTGCTCTCTTCTCGATCTAACTTCTCCTCTTGGTCCTTTCTAAAGACAAAGGCTCACGCGCACTATTCCGGTGTTTCTCCCTCTTTTGTTTTTCTCGAAACCTCCGCTTGTGCTTCATCAAATCGGTGATTCCCGATCTCTATCCTTCTATTCTCAAATGAGAATGGTGGTTCTACCTGTGAGGATGTAGTCACGTCTTGTCTCCGTAGCCACCCGCGTCAACTCTTTGTTCGCCGATTGGTAGTGTCTGAGGTTCGGTTAATGAATAGGAGTTCTAGGTCTTGTGTGTGTTGAGTTCTTTAGAAGGGATCTTTTGTTTAGTTGATATATTTCTTTGTCACTTGTTTAATTTAAAGGTTTCTTTGTTGTCGGTTTGGTTGGCCCCTCCATGATCTTAATCTTTCGATGTTGATGGTATAGTCACTTGGTTTGCTTTGCCATCTCCACCACATCATCGTCTATTACATGCAGGTTTTCACCACTTGAGTGCATGTATTTATAAGTGTGTTTTCCTCTCCTCCTTCCTCTCGTTGATAAAATGATGGGAGTAAACCTCTCGGGTCTTAATAGTCGCTGATTACCTTTTGTCAACTATTGTGGCCTTGTCTTCAGATTTCTTGTTACATTGCTTACTACATCATTCTCATCAAAGTTCTGTTGTTTTTGGTATTACCAAAAAGTTGAATTGACTTTGTATGTAGGTCCTTTGTGTTTAATCAAAGTCTGGTGGGTTGGTCTGATTTAGATACGCTTGTAGGTGGCTACCGCTACCTTGTATGAGTTGAGATGGATCATGACAACCTCTAGGCTTTGTTTACATTTATGTTCTGGTGGTTCGTTTGCTTAACCTTTATGTTAAGGTTTGCCTAGTTCTCTTTCATCTGTAGCTAGGGGATCACTTGGGTTTAATCGAATCGTTCCCTTCACCACTCCTTGCTCCTAAAGCAAGTGATAAGTCGATTAAATGGCTTTTTTAAGTCTCCTCCACTAGAACTAAATATCATATATGGTCGAGGTCTGATTGGATGTTTCTTCTCCATATCATCAAAAAAGAAAGATTGGAAGGAAGTACAAATGCAAGAATTTCTGAAGTCTACTTATAATTCAAGTGAGGACATAGAGATTGAAGTTGCAGTGGGAACATGGTCTCCTAGTAGAAAAGATACTCCGACCTGGATGAAGTCTTGTCCAACAAAGCGTCCAAAACCTTGTGATTCTATGCTTGGAATGCTCTATACCCTGATTCATCTTGATAGGGAGAGTAGTTTTACTTCCTATTTGTTTCAGTTTAATCTTCTTTTGGCTTCGTATGTAAGGTATTCTAGTATGTACAAGGTTTCAGCCTCTGTGCTTCTAATACCAAGAACTCATGTTAAGGTTCAGTTTAAATAATATATTCAGATATGGGAAAGAAAAAAACAACGAAACCTTCCCACTTTCTCTTCACATGATTTCCACTTCCTCCTCTCTTCAACCTCCATAACATAAGAAAAATTAATACAAAAGAAAAATTTTCCATTTCTCTTTGAAGACAAGAAAAACTCTCAACCAAACAAAACCATCAATCACCTCCATGAAACCTAAAGAAGATTCTCTGGAGACACCATTATCGTCTTCTTTCTCCTCCGATAGAGACAAAAGCTTTACACTATTTGTGTAAATGTCGCATCTCGATGATATTCCTTCTACGCCGGGAAAGTTCAAGCCCTACTTCCACTGTACCCGTTGGCAATCTTCCGTTGCCAAGCTCGCTTTCTGGTCTCTTCCGCATTCAAAAGCAAGATCAACAATTTCAAGATTTTGTTTGACTCTGTTTTTGGGAAAGTTTTGTTGTTCAATACATATCAAAACAAAGATTTCTCTTTGCAGAATATAAAACTCTGAGAAGAAAAGATAAAAAGGAAAACCTTACAGGTAAGTCTCTCACCTGCTCTATTTGTTTCTCTACGCCACTCTCTTTCACTCTAGGTGTTCTAGCATATCTTAACTTATTACTCTTCCTCTAAACTGCTCCTCATCCTTATTGTTGGAATATGCCTTAGAATCAATTTAGAGTTGTTGAATTAGTTGTTTAAGTTTTTGATATTTCAGTTTGTTATGCCTTATTTCTAGGACTTATTCAATTACCTGAACTTTAGGAGCAAATTAAGTTTTTAGTATAAATAAGCATGTAAGTCTTTCGTTTAAACTCAAATCCAACATTTTTTAATAAAAGGTACGTTTTGAATTTCTTAAAACTACAAAATGGTATTAGAGCCACTTTTCTTTTTAAGGGATCTGTGAATGTTTTTTAAGAGTTTGTGAGATGGAGACAGAAACACACTTCACCAATGCACCACCTGTTTTCGATGGAGAAAATTATCAAATTTGGGCAGTACATATGACGGTACATCTAGAGGTGTTTGATCTGTGGGAAGCCGAGAAGAAGACTATGAAGTTCTACCATTGCCTGCAAATCCAACGATGACTCAAATAAAAAACCATAAAAAACGAAAGACAAGAAAATCAAATGTCAAAGCTACTTTTTTTTCAGCTGTTTCGGAGCACATACTCACAAGGATCATGAACCTGGGCTCAGTAAAAAGCATCTGGGATTACCTGAATAAGGAGTACCAAGGTAATAAAAGACCAAAAGTATGCAAATTCTCAATTTTATTAGGGAATTTGAGATGCAAAGGATGAAGGAATTAGAAATAATAAGAGAATACTCGAACAAGCCGTTGGGTATTGTCAACAAGATACGACTCTTAGGCAAGGATTTTTCAGACGAAAGGATAGTTGAGAAAATCCTTGTGTCCATACCTGAAAGATATGAAGCAAAAATCGCCTCACTGGAGGAAACAAAAGATTTATCAATAATCACATTAGCTGAGTTGGTAAATGCTATGAATGCCCACGAACAAAGAAGATCTATGCGTGAAGAAGGAACAATAGAAGGAGCTTTTCAGGCAAAAGCTGAGAATCATGAAGAAAGATGATTTATAAAACTGGAGGAGAAGAAGTTTGCCCACACTGCAAAAAAACCGGACATCCCGAACGACGATGTTGGTGGAGACTTGATATCAAGTGTAGAAAGTGTAGAAAAACTGGGCACATTGAGAAGGTTTGCAAGGAGCAACGACCAGAGGAAGCAAATCTGACAACAAAAGAAACTTACGAAGATCTGTTCATGGCCACTTGTTTCAGGGTTGATGCAATAACCAATGAATCATGACTGATCGACAATGGGTGCACAAATCATATGACGAATGATGAGGGACTCTTCAAAGTTCTGGATAGAAGTGTCACTTCCAAAATAAAAATTAGAAATGGAGATTTCCTTACAGATAAGGGTCAAGGTACAATTGCATTACAAAGTACCATAGGTGTAAGATACATCCAAGATGTGTTGTTTGTTCTAGAAATTAACCAAAGTTTGCTGAGTATTGGGCAGATGTTAGAAAAGGTTTTAAAATCATATTTGAGAACAAATGTTGCTTGATAAAAGATGATACAGGCCACGACTTGTTTAAAATCAAAATGAGAGCAAAGAGTTTTCATTTGAATCTTATGGAAGAAGATCATATGGCATGTCATGAGATCGTAAAGAAGGGAAGCTTATGGAAAAGATTGATTTCAAATGACGTGTACATCAAAGATCAAAAGTGGACTCATGCAATGGAAGAAGAGCTTAGGATAAGTGAAGAAGAGCTTAGGATAAGTGAAGAAGATGAAAGTTTGCAGATTCTAAGGCAAGAAGGTGTTTGTTGGAATATGCCTTAAAATTAATTTAGAGTTGTTGAATTAGTTGTTTAAGTCTTTGATATTTCAATTTGTTATGCCTTGTATCTAGGAGTTTTTCAATTAGCTGGACTTTAGGAGCAAATTAAGTTTTTAGTATAAATAAGCATGTAAGTCTTTGGTTTAAACTCAAATCCAACGTTTTTCAATAAAAGCTACGTTTTGAATTTCTTAAAACTACACTTGTGTTACATTTATTCACCTCTCTTGAATTTTACTAAAATGCAGAAGCTGTTTTTCATTTTGCCTTGTATCATTTCCTATGTTTTTACCTATGCATGCAAACTCACTCACCCAAGTATGACTCAATGTTTTCTGAGACTCGAATTTTCCTGCCACATTATGTTCCTCATTCTCGTGTTATTGTTAATATTCATTGACAACAACTCATTTAATTTGATGTTATTCAGTTTAAAGCTTGTAGTGAATAATGTAGTTTAGCTTGAAGATATATGAGATATCTTCATTGTGGTTGATCAGAAAATGTATTACTCAAACCTGAACCAAGAACACTCAAATTTCTCGAAGACCGTGAATTTTTATGTGTATACATTGATGTGTACTGGTTTATCTAATGGTGATAGCTTTCGTCTTTGGACGACTCTATTTGATCCATCTGATTTGTTTACAATCAAAAATTGATTTTATTTTTAGGCAAATGATGAGTGTGATGTTATATACGACAAAATATAAGACAAAATGCATGGGGATTAATGATCATCAATCTTAATTCTTCATAAGTTTAGTTACTTTTGTGATTTGTGGCATATATAACTTTAGTTTATTGTTTACAAATTGGGTATTTTTTGACTATGTAATTTGCAATTGTTTTTTGCAGATGCAAGAAAACAAATCAAATAAATTACAGAGTGATGACGAGAAAATAGAATTGTGTTTCTTAATATAGTTCATGTTGTTCTTAACCAATGATTTAGCCTGTGCATGGCACGGGTCTTACTAATAGTTGATTAATATTTACCAAATCGAGCTAAAATGACTGTCGGATTAATTTTTTTTTTTTTTATCAACATTGGGCCACAACTGGCCGACCCATTAGCCAAATTCCTGCATAATGCAGGCGGCGAGACTCAATCCCTCGACATGCAAATGCACCTACCTTTAGTAGACTTACCACCTGCCACTAGGTTAAAGGCCAACTGTCGTCGAATGGATTTTTTTTTTTGTCAACACACATTAATAAACAACCAAAGGAGTTACACGTCGAATCCAAAAGATGACTCTCTAGAAGAACGAGCGAGAGTATCAGCCTGATGGTTAAGAGCGCATGGAATTACATGAATAGAGAAAGCACTAAAAAGGGACCGCAACCTGNATGGAATTACATGAATAGAGAAAGCACTAAAAAGGGACCGCAACCTGTCAAAATCCTCCTGGTATGGTTGGAAAGCCGGCCAATCTTCTGGATTGAGGAGT